>QAXK01001980.1:0-18916 GCA_004335735.1 Chlorella sp. KRBP | reverse complement strand
CGTGGCCAGCCTGGGGCACACACCCTCACAGGAGTGGCTGGTGCTGTACGAACAACAGGTGCGCGGCCTAGCACACCAGCAGCAGCATGATGAGTAGGGGGCTGCTGGCTGCTGCATCACCTGTGGTGCTCGTGCGGGTGGTGCGGCCTGCCTAGGGGTCCTGGAGCCACCTCGATGCATTGCGTTGTGTGTGCGCCCCTGATGATGTGCGTGAGCAGGTGCGCGAGAAGTTTTGGGACTTCACCGGGCAGGAGCTGGCGTGCATCGCCTGGGCGCTGCGCCGCTTTGGCGCCTCCCCCGAGCACAACGCCGTCTTCTACATGCTGGATAGGCAGGTGAGGACGAGGAGGGCCCGGGTGTGCGGATGGGAGGGCAGATGGGGCCTAGCATGGGGTGGGTGGGCGGCTGGCTGGCTGGCTGTGAGCCTGTACAGTGTGCTTAACACGTCCTGGCAAGCGCTGCGTGTTCACTCTGCCTGCAGGAGTGCTTCCTTTCTGCTGACTTTGAGATCCTGAGCAACAGCCTGCTGCTGGGCCAGGTGCGCCAGTGGCGGCACGAGGTGCACTCTGCCAGCCCGCCCTCCCTGTCCTCCTCCTGCTCCTCAGCCTTCCCACCGTCCTCCTCCTCCTCTGCGGCAGCACCAAGCGACCGGGGCAGCACCAGCACCACCAGCACCAGTGCGCACACGCACGTGGCACCTGGTGGAGGAGGAGCCAGCAGCAGTGCGCTCCCGCCCACTGACCCATCCACCCACTCCAGCCCTGCACCTCCCTCTACCACACAGCCGCTGCTCCCTCCCACACGCGCCACCGGCCACCCCTGCACCCCCACCACCACCAGCACCTCCCCGTCCCCCCGTGGCCCCTCCTCCCCACATGCGTCCACACACACGGACCTGCCAGCGGGCACCTCGGAGCCTGCGGGCAGCCTGGCGTCCCCTTGCCAGGACATGCCGCCATTGGACGCTGATGGTGGGGATGGAGTGCAGCCTGGGAGCAAGCATGAGGACGCGCCACACCAGGGCCAGCAGCTGCCACCCGCCTGAGGAGCCTTGAGTGTTGATGCTCCCCACTCGCTCCTGCTTGTGGGGTTGCACGCAGCTCGTTGGGAGCAGAGCAGGGAGCCGCTCCGTGTATGTGATACAGTGGAAGAGTGTTCCACCAGTGCCTGTGGTCTCAGTCAAGTTGAAGCAATTCCTTAGCGGCTGCACTGCGGGGTACGGGGCTCCCTCGAGTGCCCAACAACGATTCGCCTCCCAGTGTCCTTCCCTGCCGTGTAGCCAAGGCACCGCGTGCTAGCAACGGCATGAGGTGCCAGGTCTACGCGGCAAGAATGTAGGCTACCAGGCTGCTGGAGGGGATAGTGCCTGCGTGGCAGGCACACTGCACCAGCGCCCGCACCCCATCTAGTGCGCGTGTGGTCCCCATGTCCCCCTGTTGGCGAGTCGCACACATTGCAGCGGCCTGTAGCTAGTGTTAGCGCAATCACTGATTGTGGAGGTGCCGCCTGATGACCAAGCCAATGCCGTGTTCGTGTGGTGCGACTCAATGCACGCAAGGCCTGCCCGCCTGCCCGTCCGCCCGCCTGAGTTCCCTTTGACAGCAGCACCACGTGTTGGCCATCGTTCATCCATCTGTTGGTTGTTGACACTGCCTCCACCCCCCAATTGGGACCAGCCCTTTCCTACCCACGCCGACGCCCACAGGGCAATATGGGCACCCACAGAGCTAGCCTCAATAGCGTGCTAGGGCACCTGTGGCAAGAGGTTAGGCCCCCCGGTGGCTGCAGACTAGTGTGTGCGTGCTGATTGATTGTCGAGTCGTCATAGCGCCTGCTGCCCCCTTCTTTCCCATGTTGTGTGCACTGTCCAGTTGTTGTTGTGACGTGCACGCGCCGTGTCGGTGCGTCGGCACACTCTTCATGACTTCTTTTGTAGGCGCAGTCAGTGGGGCAGGGCATTAGGCCACAGAGGCCACCTTGAGGGTGGGATCAGGGGGCACGTGGCAGCAAAGCCATGGGGGCATCAAGCCCTTAGCTGCCCATGTATGATACCAGGGTGTTGGTGCCTCTGTGCTGTAGCCACACTTGCCGCCTGCCTGCCTGCTATTCTCACCGTCGTCCCATTGTCATTGTCACCGTGAGGCGCCCCGCCTGACTACACACACACGTGCGCTTGGTGCTTTTCCCGTGCCCGTGATGTTCGTTGTGTGGGACGTGCAGCCACCCAGGAGGCGCTTCTGTGCAGCGATTTGGTCTCTTGGTGCGCCTCTGATGCGCCGCCGCCCCAGCGCCTCTGATGCGCCACCCAGGCCGCTCCGCGGGACGTCAGGACCGTTGCCTTCATGTGCACTTGTGAGCGACGTGTTTGTGCGATTGTTTGACACCTGTGGCCAGCAGCGGGGTCCGGACGGGCGGGGCGTGGGGCGGGGCGCACTGCAGCGCAGCTGTGGGACTGCAGGGCGGCAGGCTGGCCCTTTGCTACGTGCGCACGCAGAGTGTTTGTGTTTCTTTTGCGTCTCAAAATGACGGGAAGGTTTGCTCAGAGGAAGGACGTCCATCAATGCTGTTTTGCAGCACGCACTGAGCACTTGACGCAAGCTGTTGTGATCTAGCTGTGGTGGCAACCATACTACTGCATCAGCACGCCACTCTTTGCGTGCACCTACACTGCATGCAGCCCGCTGTTGGCTGATGGACGCCTCCCTTTGTGGGCACCCTAGGGACCTCTGGGACTGGGTCTAGGCGAGGGCGTGAGATTTAGGTGCATTTACTGCCAGGCCAGCTCCCGTGGGAAAATGTCGCTGGCAGCTTGCCTCGCTCCTCTCCTCGTGCTTCCATGTCCGTGTGTGGCTCTGGTGCTCCTGTTGGGCTGATGCTGATGCGGCTGCTCCCTGCACACGGCTTGTTGGTGCTCCATGTCCCGTGTACCATCCAGCTGCTTGTGCGCGTGTGGCGCCATTCCTTTTTCGTCCCCCTCCTGTACCACGCTGCTGTGCAACCGGCGCTCTTGCTTTGTCTCTGGCTGGCAACGCATGGTGCACGGCACGGTGGCTTTGAGCGCACACTGGGAGTGCAGGGATGTGGTGCCAGGTTGTGTCGAGGGAAGACGTGTTGTGGGAAGCACACATTTGAATAGAGCTGGCTGGGGCTGCTGGGCAAGCAGTCAGTGGCTCGGGGCTGTGAGCAGCAGGCTAGCTTGTGTGGCCAGCTTGTGGGGCGTGCACGACTGATGGGGCAAGCCCCTTCCTCCCTCCCTCCCAAGAAGACGCAAGGCTTCACCGCACCGCACTGCAGCAGGCATGATGATGGCATGAGGACATGGGTGTTGAACGAGCTGCCGAGGTGTGGAGACGCACGGAGATGAGAAGTCTACGCAGGGACGGGCCGCCGCACACGTTGCGGTGGCATGCGGGCAGATTGCCTCGGATGCCTCCTCTTCTGTGAACTCGCGTGTACTACCGTGGCTGTATGGTGGTGGTGATGATGGCGGTTAGTCACCTTGCTGCTTTCAGGAGCCGCTGTTTAGGGTTGTGTCCGCAGCCAGCGCGCCCTGAGTGGTGCAGCGCCCACGCCCCTCCTCTACACCTTGGCACCCCCCCAGCCTCCTGCACGACAGGCTGATTGGAGTTGGATTGGAGAGCAGAACCTGTTGCAGAACCTTTGACGGAACTTTGCACGGCAAGCCTTCATGATGCCTCGGAGACCGTGGATGGCACATTGCAACAACTACTACGAAGCAAAAGCGGCAAGCCGACAAAAGGACGGGCTGCAAAACTGATCTGCAAAAAGAACATGACTGCACAAAAAGCACAGATGGACCCAAAAGCATCTTGTGCACAAACAACGGCAAATGCCCCGCCAGCAAGGGCTGGCAGCAGCAGCAGAGCTCAGCGCTTGACCTGCGTGGAGAACCTGGCGTTGAAGGTGAGCTTGAGGTCCAGGAACGCCTCCTCCAGCACACGCGCCCGCTCCTGCTGCTGCGCCCGCCGTGCACGCGCCGCCACCCCGCCGTCCTCCTCCTCCTCGTCCTCCTCCTGCTCCTGTTGTGCCCCGCCCGGCGCGTCGGCCTTCCTGAGCACCGCCAGGCTGGTGCTGATGGCGTTGAGGATGCCGCTCATGCTCTTCATCAGGTCCCACGCCGTGCCGTCGGGAAGCTGCAAGCGTACAGGACAGGGGGTGCAGCAGAAGCAGCAGCAGCAGTGTGAGACTCACACGCTGTCCCGCCCACATGTGGCTGAGTGAAGCGTTGCAGCGTGGTGCTGTTGGTGTGCGGACCTGTGAGAACTTGAGCAGCTGGTCCCACGCGCCGTGCTTGAGGAAGTCCAGGGCGTAGGCGTTGGAGGGCAGCAGGCGGCCGTGGCGGTCACGCAGCTCTAGCACCTGCGGATGGTGTGAGGGGTGTCATGGTGTCATGTTGGTGCGCGTGTGCGGAGGGGAGCATTGCAGGGCAGCAGGTGGCCAACGTGTACACGTGTACACCGGAGGCTGAGCCTTATGAGCATAAAGGACGTGCTCCCACACCAGGTGCACCACCACCACCACTCACTGGGATGAGCTTGCCAGGCACGTGCAGGTGTGAGGAGATGCACGCCATGAGCTCGGGCAGGTCGTCAAACTCGTCCCCGCGCCCCGTCAGGCACGCGTGCGGGCTGGCAGCATACACCTGCAGGTGCAGCTCGCTGTGTGAGGGGTCCGGGGTCAGCAGGGCGCCCAGCAGGGAGGAGGGGGCTGGGGCGGGGGCGGTGGGGGGCAGGGCGGTGGGGGCGGCGTGGTGCAGGCCTGAGAGGGGCAGCGCCTCACTGCCACTGCCGGGGACACCCGAGGACGCCACGTGCTGCTGCTGCTGCTGCTGCTGCTGCGCCAGCCCCTTTGCAAAGGTGACCATGGACTTGATGGTGCTGTTGAGCACATCACGGTTGTGTCGCGCCACCACCTGGGCGCACGCAGGGTCCAGGGGGGGCAGCACCACCACGGAGGGGGAGCGGCCGCGCGCCAGCTCGCACAGGCGCTTTGCCTGGGGCACGGGCAGCGCCAGGCGCTGGAAGAGGTGGCACACCACGCACATGAGTGCCTCACGACGCTCTGACGCCGACTGCATGGGTGCACGCGCGCGGGGCAATGGCAAGGCGACGCACATGTGAACGTGGATACAGTAGATGACGGCAGGTGACGTGCTGCAATGGAAGGAAGAGTCGGGCTGTGGCAGACCCGTCGCCGCCCTGCTTGCACTGTGCCGTGCTCACCATGTGTGGTGTGCTGATGAGGTCGTGCAGGGCGCCCGAGGAGAGTAGCCGGGTCAGCACCAGGTTGGACGGCTCAGTCCAGTACTGCACACACACACAAGGATGCACGCACAACGCATTGATCGGAGGGGGCCAAGCACACCATGCCAGCTCCTTCCACGTCAAGCCAGGGTGCACTGGTGCGCTGACTCATGAGCAGAGTGCTACTGTGGCGCATGAGGTATGCAAGGGTGATCAACGGGCCTCACCAGGTGTGACGCCAGGCCCGCCAGTCCACAGGGCACGCCCTCCTCGTTCACCAGGTGCAAGTCCATGAGGATGCGCACTGACAGGCAAAAGTTGTGCAGCTGCAGCTCCTGTGCGCTGGACGGCATGAGCCTGGTGGCCCCCGCCAGGGCTGAGGAGGTGGAGGGGTCCAGGCGCGGGGCGGCCAGGGGGGCCGAGGTGAGGGCCAGGGCGTCCAGCACAAAGGACTCGCGCACGACGGTGGCCATGAGGCGCTCGGCACGCATGCACCCTGCAGGTGAGGGGAGGGAGAGGGGGGCACACGTGCAGGATGCAGGGCAGCACACGCTTGTGACGTTGAAAGGTGCCTCAACGACGGGAAGGAAAGCGTGCGTGATGCATGCAACCAGGACTGCGCCCCACCTGGCTGGTTGGGCAGGCGCTGGTTGCTGCTGAGCACCAGGCAGCGCAGCGCCAGCGTGGGTGAGAGCAGGTCCTGGCCCCTGAGGGACGGCATGCCGGCGGCGCGCAGGCGGTGCACCTTGTGCAGGGGCACGTGGGAGAAGAGCACCTTGCCCTGAGTGTCCAGCCCTCTGTACGCACACACCACACACACACACGCGCGCGCAGGGGGAGCAATAGACAGTGGGTTAGGCAGTTGCAGGCAGGCCTATGACCAGGTCCACGCCTGATTGTGACGTGGTCTGGCTGAGCACCTTTCTGCCATCTCCCCCTCCCGTCCACTTGCGTGCCGCGTCTGCCACTCCTCCCTCATGCATGCCCTCACCCTAACCCTAACCCTAGTCCCTCACCTGCGCCCTGCGCGTCCCGCCATCTGGTTGTACGTCAGCGCGTCAAGGTGCACGCTGTCACCCAGCAGCACCGTGGTCTTGCAAGGCATGTGGATGCCGTACGCCAAGGTGCCCGTCGCTATCACCACCTGCACGCACACTCAACACCAGCAACGCTCTCCTTGGCCCCCAAGAGCACAGCCACATGTCCATGCTCTGTGCTTGCAAACATTTGCCGTGCACAAGCACCTCTACCAGCCCCTTGCCTGTTCACCCTAACCCTAACTCCAACTCCCCACCCCCTCACCTGCAGTGCACGTGAGCGGAAGAGCGTCTCCACCGCCTGCCTGTAGCGCGTGGGCATCCCGCTGTGGTGCACCCCCACACCCCGCTTGAGCGCGTCCAGCAGCACACCCTCCACGTCACCACGCAGGTCCTCCACCGCCTCCACCAGCCGGTCGTACGACGTGCCAGAGCGCTTGGGGGGCGTGAGCGTGAAGGAGGGGTCGGGCTCAGCAGGGTCAAGGCTGAAGGTGAGCCCGTCAACCACCACTACGGCGGCACCCAGCGGCTGCTGCATCATCTCGTCGGCCACGGCGGCGTTGGCGGCGTCCAGCTTGCTGGAGCGGGCGGCCTCCTCCTCACGCGCTCGCACCTGCGGGGGCCAGGGCAGGGCAGGAAGGCTTGATTAGGTGGGTTAGGGCAGGCGGGGCGTGGGGGTGGGACGTGGGGCCTGGCAGGGAGTGCATGCGATGAGGGAGTGCTCACTGCGTGGCTGTCCCTGTCCCTGCATGCGAGTGGTCTTTTTCCCAGTGCCAATGCTGCCAGCGCGTTGCACCGCTCACCATGGCCTGGTGCCTCTTCCTCTCCTCGTCCAGCCTCACGTGGTAGCGCTCCCTCCAGTGCGCCTCAGCCGCCTCCAGGTCGTGCACCACGCGGGCAGCAAGACCCTCACACATCCTGCATGCACGCACGCACACAACACACCACACACGCAAGGGTGGGCAGCTACTCATAGCCAGGGCTTGTTGAGCTCTGCTGCATGACGTGGGTCCACAGGACACGAGTGAGGATGCGGCATGGTGTGAGCCGTGGTGCAGCTGTCAAGGCCTCCCACCAAACCAAGGCACCCACCCAGGGTGCGCCCCAACCTAAAGCTGCAGCTCACTGTCTGGCTTGGTTGAAGATGATTGCCGGCAGCTGACCCTCCCTTGACAGCTTGAGGATGAGCGGCGTCACGTTGCTCAGCATGCTGCCCGGCCCGTAGGGTGAAAAGACCTCACCCCCAACCACGTCAGGCACCTCGTCGTGCAGTTCCTGGCCCGCAGCCAAGCCCTGACCACCACCCTGGAGGGCCGCTCCACCCTGCTGCTCAATGGCACGGCACTGCTCCGCGCACTCCTCCTCCCAATCGCTCACCGCCTGCTGCACGCCAGCGCCTAGGGTTTGCTGCACCGCCCGCATGGCGGCCAAGCCCAGGTTAGGGTCTGACACGCACCAGTTGCGGGCCCGCTCACACAACGCGCGCGTCCACGCCTTTGCTGCCGGGCGCGTCACCAAGGACCCACCCGTGCCCGACACCTCCACCACGCCACCAGGGCCAAGGCTAGGGTTAGCGATAGGGTTGGCGGCGGTGATGGTGGTGGTGCACTTGGGTGCCAGCACCACTGATGGGTCAAGGTCCTTGACCGTGAGGCCAGGAGGAGTGCCTGCTGCGTCCTCCTGTTGGCGCATGGCTTGCCACAGGCGCAGTGCCTCATCAGGCGTCATTGCCAGGTGTCCTAATGAGGAGCGCTCCAGCTCGGTGGTTGGTGTGACGCCGAGTGGCACAGCGTCCTGGCGCTGCAAGGCTGTGAGCAGGTCGGTGCGGTGCGCCACTGCCTCCAGGTCCACGCTCACGAGGGGGTGCAGGTCCATGAAGCCAACCTGCGGCATGCCTTGCTGCGCCTGGGAGGTGGAGGAGGCGGCTCCAGTGATGGTGGCGGCTGTCCACACAGGCTGGAGGGAGGCGGTGGGAGGGGGGGCGGCGAGCTGAGGGGCTAGGGTGACGTTGGGCACGTGCACCATGTGGAGGAGGTCGTTGTGTCGCTCTGTGTGCAGGATGACGTGGACGCGGTAGCCAGGTGGAAGCTGCTCCACGGGGGGGAGGTCGGACGTGGTGGTGGTGGTGGTGGAGGAGGAGAGGGCGAGGGTGTTGGTGTTGGTGGGCTGGCGAGCGGACGCGGAGGAGGTGGAGGTGGAGGTGGTGGTGCGTGCGCCTCCCTTGAGCGGGGCGGGTGTGGGCTGGTGTTGCTGCTGCTGCTCCTGTGCCCATGCGAGGGAGCGCACGCGCTGTAGCCAGCCAGCAAAGGCGTAGGGGTTGCCCACGGTGGCCGACAGGGCCAGCACAGGACACCTGTGGAGTGGGAGGGCACACAAGGAGAGCACGTTTGGGTGCATGAGGGTGGCGGCAAGGTGGTGCTGGTATGCGTTCTAGCAAACCGAACCACGTTTTCTGCTTGACAAGCCCGGCGCGCACACACCTTGCCGCCACCATGATGCGTTCCCACACGTCACCCCCACTGCGCTCGTTCATGCAGTGGATCTCGTCCAGGATCACGTACTTGAGGTGAGGCACCTGCACACATGCATTTTAGGGTTTACACAGGCAGAGGGGCGCGATGGGGAAGGGAACAGTGGTGGTGCCTGGTGCACACTCGGGTGATCACCAGTGCCTGGCGCATGCCGCACGCTCATTGATCAAGCAACCACTGACTCACCCTGTCCTGCCATGCATTGCTGAGCAGCAGGATCTCCAGGCACGCCGGCACCGTGATGAGCACGCGCCTGCAACACAGCACAGCACGCGCCACAACACGCATAGCACAAGCGGTCAGCACCACCAGCACGGCGGTTGAATCAGAGCAGCAGCACGCAGCCCTTGCTGCAAAGGTGAAGTGCGTGCCTTGTGAGGAGGCGGGTTTTGGGTACCGACTACCCAGGTGCACCACCCAGAACTCACTGGTCGATGTCTGAGCGGAAGTCGCGCGTGAAGACTCCAAACACGGGACCAAACGTCTGGTACACCTGCACGCCACACACACACACACACACGCAATGCAATGCACACACACACGAGGGCAGGTTGCTACCGACCAGCTCGCACGGTGTGGAAACAGGTGCAGGTGCGCCCCCTCCCTGCCCGGTGTCCTGCAAAGAGAAGTGGCCCCACCCTCCCACCCCTCCCCACCACCCAGCCCTGCCGTGCCCCACTCACGTTGGCGGCCACCTGGTTGACCAGTGCCTTGGTGGGGAGCACCACCATGACGCGGCCTGTGCTGCCCTCCTGCAGCACGTGGCTGATGACGTACGACGAGATGAAGGTCTTGCCGCTGGACGTGGGAGCACTAATGACGGCGGACGCGCCTGCATGAGCAACACACATGACACGACCAAGACAGGGAGGCAGACAGGGAGGAGGAGTTGGTGCAGGGCCAAGGGTATGAGTCAGATCCCAATCAGGCGACCCCATGTAAGTCCCTCCTTCTCCCACGCTGCTAGTCGCTGTTGCCCATCACAGGGACTCCCACAAGCGCATTCAGCGCCAGCCTGATAGTGCGCCCCCCATCCGTCCACCTGCAACGTGTGCCCGCTCACCCTTGTCCACCACGTCCAGCAGGCGCCTCTGCCAGGGGTCGGGCCTGAAGCCAAACACGCGCGGGTCCTCCACCGCCTGCTGCGGCCGCTCCAGCAGGTGAGCCATGTGACGGCTCAACTGGAACTGCACGGCGTTGAGTCCGGGGGGCAGGTCCACCTCCTTGACGCCACGCACGGACCTGGCGGCCTCCATGAGGGTGCGCGTCAGCTCAGCCACGCCGCTCGCTTGGGCGGTAGCGGAGGCAGCGGCGGTGGCGGCAGCGGTGCTGTGTGCCTGTGCCGCCTGGCGCTTGCTTGGTGGTGCCGTGCCGTTGGCTGCAGCGCCTGTGGGTGGGTGCAGCTGCAGGTGTAGGTGTGCTAGCTCCTCGGCCAGGCGCTGGGCCACGTGCTCAAACGAGGGGCCCAGGGAGAGCAGGGCCGAGAGGATGGAGAGCAGCGCAGGGGTGGTGTGGCGCGGCTTGGAGGGGATCTTGACGTGCAGGGTAAGCACCTGCTGCTGCTGCTGCGCGCCTGCTGCGGCCGAGGTGGAGGATGATGAGGGGGCGGGTGCAGCGGTGCCCGACTTCTTCTTGCTGCTGGCCCCGTCCTCCTTGCTGGCCTTGGCCGCCTTGCTGCTTGCCTTGGCGTCCTTTTCCTGCTCCTTGTCCCTGTCCTGCTGCAGGGCCGTGAGCACGGGCTGCACCAGGTCACTGGCGGGCAGCAGCTTGACGGCCTGCACCGCCTGCAGCAGCTCCACCAGCAGGCCCGCCGTCACGCTGTCGAGCTCCACAGGGGGGGCTGGGGGCTCCGAGGAGGGGGAGGGAGAGGAGGGGTCCGGGGTGGGTGGCTGCTCTGGCGCGGCGGCGTTGAGCTTGTGCTTTATCTGCCTGATCCTCTCCTTCATGAGCATGTGCAGCAGCAGCACCTTGGTACCCAGCACCACCTGCGGCACATCAAGGGGCAGCAAGGCACGAGGGAAGGAAAGGTAAGGTGTGCGACCGGGCACCGAAAGCACTGCCCGGTGACTGCACTGCAACCCGTGTACTCACCTGTCTCAGTGCGGGCAGCAGGTCGGCCTTGCGTTGCGTGAGGAAGTTGTCAAGTGGCTCCAGGCACCGCGCGCGCATCCACGCCACGTCCCCTGGTGCCGCCCCCGCCTCTGCCAGGCGCTTGAGCATGGTGCCCTCCACGGTGAGCCACAGGTCACGCTGCGAGTCAAACTCCTGACGGCGCTTGGTCTCCTGGTTCTGCGCCACGATGAGGGCCGCCTTGCCACTCAGCTTGCGCGCCTGCAGGAGGGGAGGGGAGGGGAGCAGGTGCACACATACACACACGCACGCACGCACGCAGAGGGTGTGGTGCGGGCAAGAGAGCGGGGCATGGGTGGTCCAGTGCTGCTGGCCAAGCACCATCAGGTGAAGAAGGGAAAGTCTATGGCTTTCTGAGCGCATGAGGTGAGCACGTCTTAGCGGTAGCTGAGGGACACGTGATGAGCACGCACCGAGGGATCCGAGTTGGGGTCTGATCCCGAGTTGCGTGTGGCAGTGCCTGCCGCCTGCGCTGTGCTGCGCGTGTGGAACTGCACGCCCTCCAAGGAGGCTACTAGGCGCTCAAAGGCACGCGCGTTGGTGTTGGCCTGCACAGCACACACACGACGGGCTCATGTCACGTCAGCGCATGATGGCGTCAAGGAGGGATGAAGCCAGCTGCATGCAGAGACCAGGCCGTCGCAGGCCCATCTTCAGGTGAGAGCTCTAGGGTTGGGATTAGGTTCACCTGTCTTGAGATGCGCTTCTCCAGCTCAGTGATTGCAAACTGCCTGGCCAGCTCGCCCTGGTTCTCGTCGCGGAAGGCAGCCTGGTCCAGCATGGAACCCACGCGGCGGCGGATGTAGTCCGACAGACCCCTGCACAAAGTGGTGGGCCAGCGCCATGGACAGAGCGGGTGTGTGGCCACATGGCAGCCAACTTGAGTACATTCTTCACCCGCTAGCACTGGCGAGCACCCCATATGTATGAAGCAAGTACTCACGGGTGTGTGCGCAGCTGGTCGGTGCTCATGGTCTTGACCTCTGACAGCAGCCGGTGCTTCTCAGCCATGTCGTCCACGGCCTGCACGCCACCGTGACAACCAAGGAGGAAGGACAGCGTGAGCAATGCAACCTTGACACCAGAACAAACACGCCAGGCGGGCATCCTTTGCGCTTTGCGGCTGGTCGCCCTGTCTACAATGCACACCCATAGCCCTTGCTCCCCCGCCCCTCCTCCCTCGCGTCCCACTACCTAAAGTATGCGCACCTCTACCAGGATGGCGGGCTCCAGCTCCCTGAGCGAGTGGTAGTGGTAGCGGTCCTGGAACTGCTGAGGTGACGCAAACAGCGGCAGCAGCGCGGGCGGCATGTCACCAGGCACGGGCGCGTTGGGCGCGGGGAGGGTGGTGCCGTCGGCGTGCGACACCACTTGGTGCAGTGCAGCCTTGGTGGGGTCCAGCAGCATGGAGTCTAGGGTCTTGTGCACGAACGTGTCGCTCTGGATGAGCTTGAGGCCCGCCTCAAGGTGCTGGGTGCCGGTGGTGGTCGTGGGGGTGGTGGTGGGGGGCCCGGGGCCAGCACCAGGGAGGGCAGGGGCGGTGCGCGAGGGTGCGTCCAGGTGCAGGTCGGGGTGGGTCCAGGACTGCACCTCGTCCCTCACTTGCTTTGGCACGTGCTGTGCCATGAGGTCCAGGAAGCTGCAGCCGGCGGAGGGGGTGGAGGTGAGCAGCGCTGACGTGTGGTGCAGTGAGGGGGCCAGGAGGGAGGTCAGCTGGGTCCACGCGGCGCACCACTCCGCCTCCACAGCCGGGGGAAGCACTGCGTCCAGCTGTTGGCCGCTGCTGCTGCTGCTGCCGCACAGGTGCATGAGCACCAGCCTCCACACGCGCACGTCCAGCACATCAGCCGCCTCAGCGCGCACCAGCGCACACAGCGCCTCGTGCGCCTGCAGCTCCGCCTCCTCGTCCTCCTGGTGTCCGTCGTCCGCCCCGTTGGCGCCCTCCACCACTGCGCCGTGCAGCAGCTGTGCCAGGGCGTGTGGCGCGTCGGTAGCCATGACGTCGTTTGTGCACTGCAGCACCTGGCGCAGGAAGGACTGCACGGGGGCCTTGGCGGCAGGGCCCTTGTCGTGGGAGGAGGCCAGCGTCCAGTGTCCCAGCAGGTCGCCCCTGATGGCACGCTGCTTGAGCGTCATGGCGCGCAGGAGCGCCAGGTGCAGCAGCCAGGCGCACGACAGCCACACGCACACGTCGGACGCCGTCTCCTCACGCCGGTGGAGGAGGCGCGTCGTGCTGTGCACGCCGAGAGCCAGGCGCCAGCTCTTGAGGCGCACCACCAGGGAGGGGAGCGCTTGCTGCTGGGTCAGGCCTGTGAGGGAGCTGGTGGTGGTGGTGCTGGTGGTGGGGTGCGTGTGTGTTAGCATGTGCTCTGCTGCGCGCATGGCTCCTGCTGCCTCCAGCTGCATGACGATGCGCATGGCCTTGATTCCCGACGTGAGGAAGGCCCACACCTGCAGGCAGGGAGGGAACCAGGGCAGGGGGGGAAGGGGAGACTGAGTTCGAACTGGGGCAGCCTTGCAGTGAGCGGGCACTGCCAACCCAGGCCTAGGCCACCAGACCCGTGAAAGCATCACCACCAGAACCGTCTGTGCGTCACCGCCAGGTGCACCCACAGATGCGCCCTCACCGTGATTGGGTCGAACTGGAGCACGCTCATGGTGGCGACGTCAATCTGGTGCTTGAGGCACTGCAGGGCCAGTCCAGCGCACACCAGTGCCACAGGCCGCAGCGCCTCCTGCAGTCCCCCCGCCAGCCCCGGGTGGCGCTTGCTGGCCCCAGGCACGTGGGAGGGGTCGCCTGAGAAGGCCGCCAGGTCAGAGAGCAGCATGAAGACGGGGCGGTGCGCGTTCAGGTAGGCGGCAAAGGACGGGTAGGGCGAGGAGGAGGTGGAGGTGTGCCCTGTCTCGGGTGTGATCCACGAGGGGAACACCTCCATGGGCAGGCCTGACATGTCGAGGTGCCTGATGAGCAGCTCGCGAGCCAGTAGCACGTCGGGGAGGCCCGCTTGACGCCACAGCGCCTCGTAGTCGTCAAAGAAGACGAGCGTGAAGGGCGTGCGGTAGCGCTGCAGCGCGGCGAGGAGGCGCTCGGCTGCCCACACGCACGTGATGGGCACGCTGGCGTCGGTGCGGTGGCTGGCGATGGCCTCCAGCACCAGGGACTCGCCATCAACGAGGAAGAACTCGCTGGGACCCATGTCGTGCAGCAGGTCCATGAAGCTGGCGCGCAGCTCAGCGTACACTGACTCCAGGGTGATGTGATCTGCACGGCACGGGCGCAGCGCGTGCGTGATGGGTGCGTGCTGCTAACCCTCAAGCAGCCTGGTGCACTGGGGTGACGATGCACACACCTGCGTCTGCTGCTGCGTCCTGCTGCTCAGCAGTGCTGCCATTCTCCATCGGTCCAGCCATCGCCGTCGGCACTCTGAGACGATGATCCAGAGCACTTGTTGGGGGGTGGGATGAGCGTCGATGCGGGAAATAGGTGACGAGGGGAAGAGGGCGTGTCCGCTGCTTTCTTGGCTCGACGTCGAGTAAATCTCTCAGGGCGATCCCATGTGTGGCGAGCTCGCACCGAGGCGCGAAGGAGCTCGAGCACACGATTCATCGATCACCTCGCTGACCTCTCTCAGCGCCGTCCAGACGCTCGTCCGCACGCGCTCTCGCCTCCGAGCACTGCACCTACTACACTCGAGTCGAGCAGAGCCAGACTCGCGAGCTCAAGGCGCACACGGACAGCCCTTCAGCGGCGGGACACCAGCCGGAGCAGCGCACCGGCATCCCGGCGTGCGCAGGTGCGCGTCCTTGCGCGAGAAGCTGATGCGCCTTCTCGACGCTGGTGCCCAACGCGCGCGTCCACGCCCAGGGCAGCGCAGGCAGGAGCGACAAGCGTGTGCACGCGTGCGCTTGTTCCGCAGGCGTGGGCCTTCCGCGCCTCGCTCGCGTGTGTGCTCCGCTCGGAGCACCTTCCGTCGCAGCAAGGCGCACAGAGCAGGAGCTCCCACCCCCACACAGGCGTCCGGCCTGCACGAGCGCCCGCGTCCAGCCCCTCCTTAGGGGGCGGTGCACCTGAGCAGCACTGGCGTCCACCCGGCGCCACGCACTAGCGGCCTTCCTTCTCGCAATCTGGGCAGCGTCCAAACCGGAGCTAGACAGCAAACCGGAGCAAGATGGCGTCACTGCTAGCAGGCGCAGGCAGCCCGTTTGGGCGCCTGTGGCGCTCCTATGAGCGCTGCCTGCAGCGGAGGCCCATCGCCACGCAGAGCCTCACCAGCGGCGCCCTGTGGGCACTGGGGGACGTGCTGGCGCAGAAGTTCACCAGCGACTCCAAGCAGCCCCTGGACGTGCGGCGCGCAGCGCTCACTGGCGTGTTTGGTGCCGCTGTGGTGGGGCCGGCGGGGACGTTCTGGTATGCGTACCTGGACAGGTTCGCGCTACTCTTTGGGCATGAGGGCACGCTGCGCTTTCTGCTGGCCAAGCTGGCGGCCGACTCGACGGTCTGGAACATCTGGTACATGAGCGCCTTTTTCCTGTGGGGCGAGCTGGTGATTGAGCGGGGCACGCTCCAGGACTTTCAGAAGCAGATGGAGGTGCGCTGTCACGGGAGCAGGCTGCTGTCAGGGTCTAGTCAGGGCCAGAGTCATGAGTGCACTGGCAGTGGCTCCACATGCTGCACCAGCTGACTGCTTGCTGACCTGTGCCCCATGTGGCCCCGCTCGTCCTGCACAGGAGGAGTTTGTGCCCACGTACCTGGCCGAGGTGGCAGCGTGGCCCCCCATCATGGCGGCCATCTTCACGCGCCTGCCCACAGCTCACCACCTCCTGGCGGTGAACCTCGTCACTGTTCTTGACGTGGTTTTCCTGGCCCTCATCCGCTCGGGCGCCTTCAGCCTGGGTGGGTCCCCTGCCAGCGTCAGCAGCAGCCAGGGCGAGGAGCTGTGTGACGAGCCGAGTGATGAGCCACTGAGCGGCTCCAAACCCCCGGCGCCACCGGCGGCACGCGGGCAGCGCAACCAGCAGCAGCAGCACCAGCAGCAGCAGCAGTTCATGGTGCCGGCGCTCGCAAGCATGCACAGCACTAGCCGCGGCGCTGCGGGCGCCAGCAGTGCCTTTGCCTCCTCCTCTGGGTGCTACAAGCAGCAGGCCAGCCTGATTGAGCAGTGGGTGCTACCCGAGCACAGGGAGGAGCCTGGGCACGTCGACATGGTGGCCGCGAGCGCCACTGCCACCCGCAGCAGCAGGGCACGGGTGGCTGCGAGAGAGCACTAGGCGCGTGCCTCGCGCGCCCAGTGGCTGCTGCGCATGCGTAGTCCCTCTTGCTCTGTCCCTCTCTCTCTTGCATCTGGCGTGCTGCAGCAGCTTGGTTGGGTCAGGTGGTGGCAGGTTTAGCGCTGCTGGTTCTGGTCTGTTCCCACGAGAGAGAGAGAGAGGGCGGCACAACGTGCGCGCCACACGCAGGAGAGGTGTGGCATGCTGTGAGGAGAGGGCGCCGCTGCAGGGTGCAGAGAGCGTGTGGCGAGGCGGCGGCAAACGAGGCTTGCGCCCACTAGAGGGTTATTGTCCGTCACCTCGTGTGCACACGATGTACTTCTTTCCCCGCAGCAAACGTGTGGTGCTTGTTGTTGTTGGTGTTAGCTGGTCCTTCTAGGGAGAGCTTTAGGTGCTCTCGCGTGCTTCCCTGTTTTGCGCACAACTGGACTTGACTCGAAACTCGTGTTGGCCGCCTCACGACCGTGCCGCTGACGGGTGCGCCATGTGCACCGCAGCAATCTTGACGGTGCGCGCCACTGTGGTGTGGCCTTCTGTGCGCGTCTGTGTGTGTTCACGTGCCCTGGACTGGGTCGCTTGTCGGCGGCGGGTGCAGCTTTATCCCGAGCGCGCCTTTGTCCTCCAAACGCTGTGGTCACGTTTAGTCGTCCTGTTCATGATGGATGGTCACGAGGCCCGAGGCCGTGCTGCATCGCGGTGTGGCGGCACGTGCGGCAGGGCTCGTGGCCTGAGCGTTCTGAGCGGTTTGCCAGCGAGAGGGGGGGAAGAAAGAAGTTGACGGCTCACTTGTGCTCTGCTTTTTGATGATGTGATGCGCCGCCAGCAGGGCTTTGCTGCTGCTGCCATTTTCATCACCCACCACCTGCCACCGCTTTGAGACAGCCACGTCACGCTCAAGAGGAGGAGGCCAGAGAGAGTCAAACTGCTTGCAGGGGCACCGGCGCCAAGTGTTCGACGGTGCTGCTTGTATACTCTATATCTGTTTTGAGGTGGGGCGAGAGTGAGAGAGAAGACAGACAGTGGTGCACCCGCGGACTGCGCGAGGAGAGGAGCTTTCTGCAACATAAATATGTATCGATCGCCATGCTGTGCCGCTCAGCCTCATGACGTGGGCGTCAGCAGCTGCTTCACGTGGCCCACCCTGCAGGGTGCATGAAGGGAACATGGCGGGCACACTGGTTGGTGCACGAAGCAAACGATGCAGCGGGCGCCAGCAGCAGCAGCAGCAGCAGCAGCAGCAGCACATCCTTTGCGACACACAGACACGTGTCCATTTCTTACCAGTCGTCTTGATTCCTGACCCAAGAGAGGAAGCTGGCGTCCAAGAGAGTCATGGTGTTCACCGCAAGCAGCTGATGCTGCAGGGGCACCTTGGCAAAGTTGAAGGTCTGCGATGGTGTGCACACAGTGTCGGCGGTGATTGAGCAGCCGCCACAGCAACAACACACACATGCGCAGCAGCAGCGTCAGGACTTGGAACGCACCTGGAAGGCAGGCCACAGGGCTAGCTGGGCGACAAAGGTGGGCACAAAGTCCTGCCGCATCTTATCGCTGAAGCCCGTCCAGCCTGACTTGTCGATCAGCACGGCCCCAAACAAGAAGAAGGCCGCAACGTAGACGGGCCCCAGGATGGCGGTGTCGGCCACGACCTTTGTGAGGATAAAAGGGAGGGTGCCCGTGCGCACATATCGGGCCACAGTCTTGTCGAGGAGTTCGTACCACGTGTGCCCCACGGGCCCCATGAAGCTGCGTGCAGGCATGCCAGCACGTGGCACTACTCGTGTCCTGCATTGCTCTCCTGTGGCTTCCCCTCTGCCTCTGCCTCTCCCCTCTCCGGTGCATGGCTCTTTACGTCGCCGGGCGGCGGGCGAGCCAACTCAAGGCCAGGTGCCTCCCCTCACTGCAGGTGGCCTCTGGTGCCCTGGCATGGAGCTGTATGTGTCAGCAGCGCATACCGCGCCGCTGAGGCACTCAGCTGCACGTCCACGACGCCCCCCCGCGCACGGCGGTCGCGCTCACTACGGACCCCAGCACCTACCTGGCTCCAAAGCCTGCAGTGAGCAGCGTCCTGCGTCTGTCCAGCTCCCCACGCCCCTCGGCGCCTTTCTGCGCAATGACGTCTCCCGCCGCCCACAGGATGGCGCTCGTGGTGGACTGGGTCGCGATGGGATAGCGCGACAGCGCCTGGTTGTACGCGTTGAGCGCGCGCGACACCATTGCCATCGCGATGACGGCGCAATTGCCGTGTGGTGATCTCGCCGTGCCCGACGTCAAACATTTCGTTCAAAGTCCCATTAACAGCTGGTCAAAGGGCACCAAAAATAGCACGCGCATAGGTGATCACGGAGCCATGGATCACCAGGCGAGGGAGATTTGCGAGAGGGTGCCCGCGCCCACGGCGTAGGCCAGGGCGCCCAGGGCCGCCATGATCAGGCCGTTGCGCAGCAGCATGCCGTTGTTGGAGTGGGGCACAAAGGCCGTCTTGAGCGTGTTGGTCAGCTCAAACAGGCGGTGCGAGACGAAGACGTACACTGCGGGCAGCGGGCACGACAACCACCACGTCAGCACAAGCAGAGCGCACACCACGCCAGGTGGAGCCAGGTGGAGCAGCAGACTCACGTGCGGTGACGAGCGCAAAATTGAGCAGTGGGTACCCTGGCAGCATCACCAGCAGTCCCTTGGGCTG
>QAXK01001976.1:0-30374 GCA_004335735.1 Chlorella sp. KRBP | reverse complement strand
AGTGCTGGTGCCGTTTGCGATCGAAATGTCCATCACGCTCTTTGTCGTTGGACTGGTGCCAATGGGCGCGAGCGTCTACTACGGCAACGCACTCAGGTGAGGAGCTGGAGCTACTATCTAGTAGCACGGTGCCATGACGCATCAGGCAGCATACCAGCAGAGCGGCCTCGCGCAGCATGCCGCGACGACCCACACTGCTTGCGTGCCCACTCGTCCCCGCAGTCTCCTCACCATGCTCATCAGCACCCCACTGGGCATCTGGGCCGCTCGCAAGCACAACATCAAGCTGCACCGGGCCTGCATGCTGCTCAACTCGGCCGGCCTCTATAGCAACCCCGCCCAGCGGTTCTTCTGGTCCATCTTCAGCAAGGTGCGCAGCGATGAGGCTTACCCAGGAGCTCCACGGCATGACCATGAACGTTGCACCTGGCTCATACCGCTGGCTCATACCGCTGCGCTGCTGACCATGCGGCCTTGCTGTGCAGAACAATCTCGGCGGGCCCTACGTGAGCTTCGACCAGTGGATTGTGCAGAGTTTTGACGCTGCCGAGGTGGCGGCCATGCTCTCTGTCTACGGCGTGGCGCTGGCCTACGTCTTCCTCGTCACGCCGGAAGGAGCAGGCAGGGTGCCCCTCAAGCCCATCAGCAGGATGTTGCGGCAGCCCACGGCTCGCATTCCCCTGCAAAGCCACATCAAGGCAAACTAGGCAGCGCAGGGCTGTGCAATTCATCTGTTGCTTTCTCCGTAAGTTACTCATGAGCCTGTAGATGACTGTTGCTTCATCGTACCAATGGGCTCGCACCTTTGTCTGCTCGCTTGATCTTCATAATCGTCAGGCCAGGGTTAGACGTCACATTGCCAACGCATTAGCATAAGGACACAACACGGACGCACATATTGGAAGATCCCTCCGGACATTGCACATATGCCCCTGCAGAGTTGATTTCGTGCTGTCGCATGCTGCCCCTTAGCGCCGAACCAATCAATTTTCGATGCCCCAAACATGCAAGAGACGCCCTGAGTTCGTTCCGCCAAGTGCCGCCAAGTCCATGTCAGCGTCGCCCTCCTGATGAGGGCCTGGGCCGCTCCCGGTCGTCAAAGTGCCCGGGCCTGTCGCGTGAGTTGTTCCACCTGCGTGCGCATTGATGCAACCAGGCGTGTCACGCTCTCGGCACACAGGCACACGCAGCAGCCCTCGCCAGTCCCTATCGTCCCATCACCACAAGCCACTCACTTGCCACTGGCGCCGCCCCCGCCGCCCTCCGCCTTGCCGCCCACACTCCTGGGCCGCTCCCCACTGGCCTGTGCCTGGTGGCTGCCCCGGTCACGTGACTTGTGACCGTGGCTGTGCCTGCCCTCCCGATCGCTGTGCCGTGACGACGACTTGTCACGCCGCCTCCCCTCCTCCCCCTCCTCGTGCCGGTGCCGCCCCTTCTTGGAGCTGCCGTGTGAGTGCTTGTCACGTTTCCCTCCCCCGCCATGCCACCGGTCATCCTCCTCGTCATCCTCCTCCTCCCCGTCATGGTCACCAATGTAAGTGTGCCGCCCACGCTTCCCACCCCCACCCCCACCACCACCGTGCCGTCGGTCACCGTACGTGTCGTCATCATCGTACTCGTCACGCCCCTCACGCCCCCACCGCCCTCCCCCCTGCTTCCCACCCGTCCACCGCCCCCCCGCCCCGCCCCCGCCCACGTCAGCGTCATGGTAGCCGCCCCCTCCCTGACGCTGGCTGGTGCCGTTGGTGCCACGCCACAGGCTCACGTCAGCACTCTGGGAGCGCTGGAGGTACGCACCACCACCTCCACCTCCTCCATACGGTCTGCAGCAAGGGACAAGATTGCGGCAGCACAACACACGTTGGCGCCACGGCAAGTGGTGAGCTCCCCCGCACCCAGCCCAGTGTGTAACCCTGCTCACCTTGCGTTGCCAAACCCTCCTCCCCCTCCTCCTCCTCCCCCCTGGTACTGCAGCTGTGCCGCCTCCAGCTCCTGCTGCCTCAGCGCCTGTGCGCGCCGCACGTCTCCCGCCCGCTCCGCCCCCAGGTGCGACCTGACCTCGTACGGACACTGCTCCCCCAGGTGCTGGCTGGACCCACAGCAGTAGCAACTCGTGTTGAACGACGGGTCCTGCACACGACGCATGCCAAGGAACCAGGGCACGTGGGCCCTCGCACACACTGGCACTAGCACACACTGGCATCCACTGCCCTGCCCTTGACCCCAGGAGTCAATCCACGCGCTCACCGTGGGTGGTGCTTGGCAGCACAGGTGGCCGTTGCGCCCGCACACGTAGCACCGGCAGTACTTGAGGTCCTCCTGGCCATACTTGCCACTGCACCCGCCCTCGTACCTACACCAACACGCGCACGGGCACACCACCGTCAGCAGGCGGAAGCGTGCATTTGGCAGCCTGCAAGCCGCCCTGCCCCACATGCTGCACGCTCACCCTGACAGAGTCCTAGATGCTCACACAGTCTTCTGCGTGCTGCCCCTCACCTGTAGTAGTCCCCCTTGCCCACGCACGCGCACGTGGCTGACCCGCACCGGTTGCAGCGCGCAGCCGCGCTCTCCCAGCCCTCCACCCGCCCCTGGGTGCAGTCCTTGGACTTGTGACCCGGCCGCCCGCACTTGAAGCACAGCTCTGCGGGGCGCAGGTGACAGGGTGATGTGCAGCGACGCTGAGACTCTGCCCCCACCGCTGCACCGCTGCACCCGGGCCAACAAGCCGCACGCCGCAAAAGCAACTCACGATTGGGGCAGCTCCAGCCTTCGTGCCCCAATTGCGCGCACAGGTGGCACGGTTTCTGCCTCGCCGCGTTGGTGCAGCTGCTGGCGAAGTGGCCCATCTGCGCGTCACGAGCACGTGACGACACGCCAGGGTTGCGGAACCTGGCCACCCGCCCCCTCAGCCCGTGCGCCCCTGCAGCCCACGCGCCCCGCAGCACCACGCCACGCACACCTGCCCGCAGTTGAAGCAGCGCTTGGTGGAAGGCTCTGGCAGGCCGGCGTCGTCGTCAAAGTAGCGCGGAGGCCGAACCAGGCGCTTGAGCTCGTGCGACTGCACAATGTCCGCCGTGCCGTCGACGAACTGCAGGCCCCTGGAGCCCAGCAGCTGCAGCAGCTTGTCGAGCTCCTCGCCAGAGCGTGCTGCCGTCTTGGTGCCGCCCAAAGCGGCTGGCGCAGTCTTGGCACCAGCTGGCGCCACTGCATCGGCTGCCTCCCGCTCGCCCTCGCTGTCGTCGCCGTCGTCCTGCTTCTTCTTCTTGCGCTTCTTCTTGCGCTGCTTCTTGTCGGGGGTCGCCTCTGCACCGGGAGTCGCCTCCTGCTCCTGCTCCGAAGCAGCGCGCTTCTTCATGTCAGGCTGCTGCTGCTGGTCGCGTCGTGGTTCCAGCTCCTCATCCGCTGCTGTGCTGGAGGCGCGCTGCTCGCCCTTCTTCCGTCGCTGCGCCACCTGCACCGCCGCGTCAAGCGGGTGGCCGCCTGGCGCGTCATCGTCCTCATCACTGTGGTAAGTCATCCTGCTCTACTGCTGGCCTGCTCTACTTTGTGCTCTGGGGCGTGTGGGGTGGCCGACTTGGCACACCATGGAGTTCGTGCACCAAGCTCACGAGCAGCAGGCGCACACGGTCGCAATCTGATTGCATTGCGGCAATGGCCCATCACCATGTGAACGATAGGGGTCACCGCATCAGTCACAGTGCACGATCAAGCGTCGCGCGTGCAGATCGCTGCGCTAGCCGCACGAAGAGAGCTCAAAGCTCGGCTGCGTGCGCTCCATGGCTGCCTCCCGCGGGTGGGTGCTCACTGCGAGGCCACCACTGCAGGCGGGGGTGGGGGTGGAGGCGCTGCCGCCACCGCTGGCCCCTCCCCACCGTCCCGGGCCCCTCCCCTGCCTCCCCGCCCACCACCTCCCCTGCCCCCCCCACGCCCGCCCCTGCCAGATGCGCCTGCGCCGCTATGCTCTCCCCCTGCTGGCGCCGCCACCCCACCACCCGCGCCCACGTCACCAGCGGACCCTCCCCGTGGAGGTGGAGGTGCGCCGCCCGCACCACGCCCACCTGCTCCTCCCCGCCCTGGTGCAGGGCCCCTTCCCCCACGGGGCCCTCCCCTGCCTGGGGCCCCACCTGCACTAACAGGAGGACCCTCCCCGTTGCTAACAGCTGGAGCCTGGTGCCCGTGGTGGGGTGGCCCCTGCGAAGCCCGCCCCCCTCCGCGCCCGTTGCTACCTAGGAAGCCCCTGCCCCTGCCTCCACCTGGTGCACCTGCACCTGGTGCACCACCCGCACTGCCACGCCCACCACCAGGCGCACCCTGTTCCTGGCCCTCGCCAACAGAGGCTTGCTGCACTGGTGGGGGCCCTGCGCCTGGCCCCTTGCCCTGGCCACCCCCACGCCCTCCCTGAGGCCCACCTGGAGGGACGCCTGATGCAACAGGACCACCACCCGCCCCCCGAGCGCCTCCCTCCCGGCCGCCCCTGCCCCCCTGCCTGCCACCTCCTGGGCGCCCACCCCTGGGCGCACCAGACCCGTCCACATTGCCAGCATGAGGCGGCAGGCCACCACCGCGCCCTACACCCTTGCCTCCCGCGCCCCTGCCCTGCTGCGCGTGCGCTGCCTGCGCCCCGCTGCCCTCACCACTGCCTCCCAGGTCCAGGCCACCTGACGCCAGCAGAGGGTTGGCGCTGCTGCTCGTGTCAGGTGTGCCAAACAACTCATCTGGCAGGTTCTGACCAGGATGGTCACGCTGCAGCGCCACCGCACCCGCACCAGGCACCGCCACACTCACACTAGCCGCAGGTGGCGCCTCCCGAGCAGCACCCGCACCCGCACCGCCCGCCCCCGCCGCTCCGCCCACCTGCATGGCCAAGCCCTGCAGCAGCGCCCCATGCAGGGCTTGCGAGCCTGGCATGGCAAAGGGCAGTCCGCCCACCAGTGAGGGTGGAGGCGGCAGGCCTGCCATCAGTTCCTTGATCTGTTGATCCAACGCCCCGTTGTTGTACGGACCAGGCACGCCAGGGAGGGGCACGCCCGCAGCAGCGCCGTCGCTGGTGGCAAAGGCACCACCATACGGGCCGTTGACACCACCACCTAGCCCCAGGTTGCTGCCCCCCACCATTCCCGCCCCCGCCCCCGCACCACTGCCCAGCGCGCTAGGGCTCTGGCCCCCTGACCCCCCACCCCCACCCAGCAGCGTCATGGCAGGTGTGGACCAGTCGGGCTGCTTGTTGGTGGGCAGGAAGGCCTTGCTGCCGCCACCCGGCAGGCCAAACACGCCTGTGGAAAAGCCGGCCGCACCACCCGTCGCACCAGGAGGAGGCGGCGACAAAAAGGGGTGCGCGGTGCCAGTGAAGGCCCCCGCTGCCCCCGCACCAGGCAGCCCAGTGGTGAAGCCAAGCACTGGCGCTGCTGCCCCCGCCCCCGCAGCACCCGCGCCATTGCCGTCGAAAAAGGAGCTGGGTGGTGGGGAGAAGAAGCGGGCCGGTGCGCCGCCAAAGTGCTGCGGCTGTGGTGGCGGCGGTGGCGGGGGCCGCACGCTGCTGGCTGGTGCGTCCCAACTGGCTGGGCCCATGGCTGGTGGGCGCAGGGCAGGTGCTGCTGTGCTGGCAGCAGAAAGAGGTGGTGCGGTGAGCCCCCCCAGCTCCAGGTGCAGGTCTGCAGGGAGCTGAGGGATGTCACCACCACCCAGGGCACCCACTGCCGCCCCCGCACCGCCCACCTCCCTGGTAGGTGCCAAGGGGGCCAGTGACGCGTCAAGAGACGCAGGGAGGGCAGCCACAGCGCTGCTCTTGCCAGGCTCCAGTGCAGGAGGTGCGGCGCCCTGGCTGCTGCTAGCCGTGGTGGCGGCCTGTGCGGCACTTCCACCTGGCGCCCAAGGCTGCTGCGGGTTGCTGCCTGCCGCACCGCCCTGCTGCTCCCCACTGCCAGCAGGACCAGCAGCAGCAGCAGCGTCGCTGGCCCCATGGCCTCCCCTTCCACCCCTCCCGCCACGTTCACTGCCCCTACCACCGCCCCTACCACCACCACCACCCACGGGAGGCGGAGGTGGTGTGGCCGTGCCCCTCCCCTTCTTGCTGCGTGGCTCCAGCGCAGAGTCAGACTCTGCCTCCTCCTCCTGCGCGTGTGCGCCCCCCCGGCCGCCCCCCCGCCCTCCGTTGCGGCTGCCCGCGCCCCCTCCGCCACTCCTGGCGCCTGATGACGCACGCACACCTGGTGCGCCCTGACCCGCCTCAAACGTGATGGGACCAGCCGTGGACCCAGCTAGCAACGACTGCTCTCCACCTGCAGCACCTGCAAACGGAGGCCCCTCGCCGCCCTGCCGTGGGTTGCGTGACCGTGGCTGCCGCCCTGACCCTGCCCCCGCACCGCCCTCCTCAGCGCTACCACGCCCCCCGCGCCCCCCTCGCCCTCCCGCACGCTCCTGCTGACCCCCACGCTCGCGCACGGGCGCCCCACCTGCTGCTGCGGCTGCGCCACTGCCCGTGGGACCGTCCACAGACTCGGTGGTGGGTCCGCGTGTGCGGGTGGAGGAGGGCCGGCTGCGTGTGCTGCGCGCACACGATAACACAGGCAGGAGGGCGCCACAAACGATGACTTGTTGCTCGCACCAACTTGTAGCACCAGCCGAGCTGTTCGCAACGTACCCTGCACCCATCCCAATCCACAACAGGTGCGCACCTGTCCCTGCCTCCGTCCGGCCCCTGCCCCTGCCCTGCTCCCGCTGGGTGGGCAGGCAAGGGGGCACCTGCAGGCGCACCACCGCCCGCGCGCCCTCCTGGCTTGAGTGACGAACCCTCTGCACACAAGGCAACACAAGGCAGCAACACCATCAGCAGCAGCAAAGGCTGTCAGACACGGCACTCGTACTGCACTGCAAACACTGTCCACTTGTGCCACAGTTGTGCCCAAACAGTGCCTCACCTTGCCGCCAAGACTTGGCCCCCGTGTCGCGCGGTGACGCCTTGCCGCTGCCACTGGCCGCCCCACCCCCAGAGCCTCCCCCTGGCGCGCCACCATCCCTGTCTGCTCCGAGTGCCAGTGCGGGTGCCGCCCCGGTAGATGAGGGAGGCCCACTGGTGAGCTTCTCAAGCGTCTCCTCGTCAAACGAACCAAACATGGCGGTGCCGCCCGCCGCCCTGCCCGCCATCACGCCACCCGCAGGCGCCTGCGGAGCACCCGCGTTGCTGCGGCTGTGGTGGTGCGGGACGGTGGCTGAGCCAGGGGGTGGCGGTGGCAGGCCCGCCAGTGCTGAGGGGCCTTGAGGGGCACCTGGACGGGTGGCGCTGTGTGGGCGCTGCTGCTGCTGGCTGCCGGCTGCAGGTGGAGGCGGGGGAGGAGGAGGAGGAGGGGGAGGGAGATGCCTGGCTGAAGCGGGTCTGTCTGAAGGGGAGCGGGGCGGTGGAGGCGGGGGCAGGCTGCCCCCACGCTCGTGCTGATCGCCCTCGTGTTGCTGTGGGCCGTACCCTGGGTAGCGCTGGGGTGTGTGCTCACGTGCATAGGAAGGTGCGTCATGAGGATGAGGGTGGCCTCCCTGTGGGCGCTGCAGCAAAGTGGGGGGCGCTGCGCTGCGCCGCACGTCCTCACTCTCCCAATGGTGCTCCTGTGGCCACCACAGACAATGGCAGTTGCGCAACCGTCAACACTTTAGGCCACCAATTCACCCCTAAAGCGGGCAAACACCAGAGCTCCCCATCCACCCACTCCCTGCAAGCGCACCTCGTGCTGCTGTTGCGGTGATGGCTCCTTCCACGCGCTGCGCGGCCGGCCAGGTGGAGGCGGAGGGGGCAACGGCTGCGCCCCACCCTTGAGAGACACCTGTGTGGTGGCCGCAGCACCCGCACCCGCGCGCCCGCTGCCCTGCTGATCCTGTGCCCGCGCCTTGTCTGCGCCCCGCGGGGGAGGTGGAGGTGGAGGGGGCGGCAGGTCACCCTCCTCCTGCCCCACATGTGCGTGTGGAGGGAACCTGCCGGAGCCAGGCCGCACCACGCCACCTGCACCTCCACCACCTCCCAGGCGGCTGGTGCCCACCATGGTGCCGTGGCGCGCTGGTGGCCCCTGTGCAGCACAGTGACGCAACAACGTGAGGGGCATGTCAGATGGATAGCCCACATCCCTGCCGAGGTGTGCCGCTGCATGCTGGCTCCCAGTCCGTGTGCGCACCTCGCTGTCCGAGTGCACGTGGCTGTCGGCCTGTGAGCTGAGCTCCTCCTCCGCAGGGGGCAGGCTGCGCCGCTCAGCCATTGAGTCTGAACGGTCCTCAAGGTTGCGCTGCGGGCAACAACAACAACAAGCCAGGACATGCTTAGCATCCACACCCATGCCTGAAGAACGCCACGCCTGCCAAAAATCAGCCCCGTCATCAGTGCCCTCATCAGCACCCTGCCCCCTATCCTACCTTTTCCAGGTCGGCCATCCTGCGTGCCAGCTCCTCCTGCCACGCCCTGGCCTCAGGGTCGTCCTCCTCATCACCACCACCAACCCTGCCAGGCGGGGGCGGGGGCTGGGGCACACGCTGGTGCGGCGGCGGGGGGCCGGGGAACAGCCCCGCCTCATAGCCCCCTGGGTCACCTGGGTAGCCGTAGCCAGGGTGCGGGCCGCGGGGGGCGTACCCCTCATAAGGCGGGTAGGGAGGGCCACGGCGGGGGCCATACCCCATGTTCATGGGAGGAGGGGGAGGCGGAGGGGGGCCGTGCATGTCATAGCGTCCGTATGGGTCGTGTGGGGGAGGTGGAGGACCGTACCCTGGGTAGCGCCTCCTGCCATACGCGTCCTCATCAGGGGGGCCGTGGCGGCTGTAGGGGCCTGGAGGCGGGGGCGGGGGAGGCGCCCTGTCATAGTCCCCAGGTGGGCCGCCGCTGCGAGGAGGAGGGCCTCCTCCGTTGTAGCGGGTGTAGTCAGGGCGGGGGCCGTACGACCGGTCATCCATGAAGCGCTCGTCAGCGTGAGGGGGGCCACCGTTCCTGCACACGCACACGGGGTGCCACGAGCCCGTCAGAACCTGCCACCCACCATGCTGCCTGCTGGTAGCACGCAGCTTCGAGCACTGCTGTGCCCTGCACACGGCCTGTGCCAGTCGCTTGCAGCTCTTCCCACGGGCTGCAGCCGACCCTGCCCCGCTGCGTGGCGCCTGAGCACCTGCCGCAACCCCTCTCACCAGTCCTGGTATCCATGGCGCATGCCCATGGGCGCGCGCTCGTCGTCAGCCCATGCACGGGAGTCCTGCAAAGCGTGCCACGGAGCAGAGGCACCCCCTCGAGATCTCGAGCTTGCCTTGGCCCGGGACGGCACCCAATCGCCCTGTGCCTGCGCTGGCTGATGGAGACCCACACGCAGTCTCTGTTCCAAGCGTCGGCACGGCCGGCACGCGCTCCTGCGCTGCGCATTGGCTCGGCGATCTGCGGCGATCTGGCCGCCAGCTGGAAGCACGCCAGCACGCGCACCTGCGGGTGGTCGAAGGACTTGACCACCTTGGCTGGCCCCTGCTGCTGCGCTGCGGCTTTCCCCGTGTCCGCGAGGCTGGGAAATTCCTCGGGATTCAATTGTCGCTCGGCGGGAGGTGGCCAGGCTCGCGAGAAGGACGAGCCGCTCACGGCGGGTCCGCCTGCAGCCAGTGCAGGGGGCTGCCACGCGCCGCTGTTGGACGCTGCTGCCGCTGCGCCTGCCTTGGTGCCCGAGCCGTCATGCTGCGGTGCGGCTCCTCCGCCAGTGCCTGCGCTGCCCGCCTCCTCTCCTGCTGGCTTGGTCCAGCTGCTGCTCCCTGAGCTCGAGGGCACAAGCTGCGTCGTGGGGTCGTTGCCGGCATGCTCCTGCGCGCACCAGACACGAAATCTTCTGGCCTCTGCACGAAAGTCCACACGAGCGCCTCCCCCACGCTGCGCAGGCCAATTGCGCACCTTTCTCATAGAAGGGAGGTTGACGGGCAACGGCACCGAGAGCTTGGCGCCGCTGGTGGCCCTCGGCCGCTGCGCCCACACAGACAGGTCGAATTCGCCACTCGCGCCACTCGCCCCTGGGAAGCCGAACTGCGACGAGAACGCCACGCACCTTGAGGATGAGCATCCCATTGAAGCCGACCTTGGCAGCACCGAGTGCTGAAGGCACGGCCTGCTGCCCGGCTGCGCTCTTTGAGGAGAGGACCTTGTTCAGATTAGCATTCTCATACGTCTTGGACATGGTTCAAGAGCGGAGGCGACTCCAACATGCTCCGCTGCCGCTGCCGCACGGGCCTCGTCTCGAGGTCCTGTGCAGCAATGATCTGAAGCTGCCTGAGCGCGAGCTGTGCAGCCACACCGGCTGCCAACACCGGGGGAGGGACACGAAGCGAGTGCTGCAACCTGTCGTGCTGCCGCCAGGCGTGTTGGGTGTCCCAAGGTGGCGAACTCGCCATGAACTTTTTTCAGGTCATACCCGCGCGTGCACGCGCACACGACGACTGGTGGCCGCACACACGTGCACAAGCTGCCTGCAGGCCTGTCCCTTGCACGTTCATGCCACGGGCGGCGAGCACACTCCGACGTGCGGCCCAGGTCAGCCAACCCTGACGCGCTATCGCAGCAGCTGCACAGGCGGCGCTGCTTCAGCCACATACCGCTGCAGCCTCTCCCTGCGTGCCAGCGCTGCTGCCGCACCGCTGTCCTCCCGCACCACTACCGCCGCGCCCGCGCCGTCCGCCGCCGTGCCTGGGAGACTGATGGCGATGGTGCGCCGAGCACGTATCCCCAAGGCACCAGCCGGCAGCACCAGCGGAGGCAGGGGTGGCAGCGAAGCGCCCACGCCGTCTGCCAGCAGCAGCGGCGCGTCGCCGCCCTGCAGCCCTGCCGGCACCTGTCGCAGGCGCTCTGCCTCTTGGCCCAGCTGGAGCCAGGACTCGCTCCGCTCCTTGTTGGCCAGAGGAGACCTGGGTGGAGCTGCCGCTGGGAGCTCACAGGGAGAGGCCGCTCCAGTGGTGGAGGTAGCTGCAGGCAGCAGCCCACTGCCCCGCAAGTCCCCCTGCAGCCATCCCTGCACCTTGCTCCACGTGGCGGCCTGACGCTCCTCCAAGGCAGCCTCCTGCCTGGCCTCCACCACCGCGCGGCTCCACGCCACCAGCACACGCCGCAGCCGCAGCATGCGCACGCGCCCCGCCACCCGCTCCTCCGCCTGCAGCTCCATCACCAGCCGCTCCATCCCTTCCTGCAGCGCCACGCCACGCCAGGCGCGCAGGACACCGCGCAAGCGACGGCACCGGCAGTGCAGGGCGGCGTCACGTCGTGCCAGGCGGCTCCAGCTCACGGCCAGGCGCCAGCAACGCCACGCACGGCAGGTGGACGCCCTCGTGCAGGCACGGTGCGCGCACACGAGGGCCCGCCACGCCCGCAGACACGCGACTGCCGCCTGCCCCTGCACCACAGAGCAGTGGAACATAGTGGAGTGAGAACCAAACTCCCAGGCTGCAGCACTTGCAACAGCGGCAACAGCTCCGCACCTGCTGGCGGGCCGCCAAGCGTGCCACTCCCGCCGCCTGCCTGGCCACCAGCCCGCCCTTGGTCCGCACCACGCGCAGCCTCCAGGCCTGCCACGTGCAGCGCAGGCGCCGGTGGTGCTGGTGCCACTCGGCCTGCTGGCCCTGCACCTGCCGCAGAGCCACCATGTGCAGCCACGGGCGGAGGCCCCACCTGCACCCATTGCACAACGCCACAACATCACACCTCTTGCCAGGTGCTGATGCACACGCTCCTACTGCCGGCTGCGCACCTGCCTACAAGGATGAGCAATCATGAGGTAAGAAAGCAGTGCAGCACTTGACAGCCCAGCGCTGCCCCTCACCGGAGCATGAGGGTGCGTTGGTAGTGCATCAGGGCCAGGTACTCGGCCTGGGCCAGCAGGCTGTGGCTCAGGCTGCCCAGCTGCTCCGTGGTGCTGCGCCGCCGCCGCTGTGCGGCCGCACGCGCCTGCGCCAGCAGCCTGGCAGCGTCTGCGTCCCCTCCCTGCACCGCCTGCTCACCCAAGCTGCGTCCCCCTGAGGAAACGCGGCCCCTTGCACCTGCACCAGCACGCACGCTGCTGCTAGTGCTGGCTGCACCGGTGCTCCTGTGCCTGACACCCCACGCTGGTGCCTCGTGCATGACCAGGCGTGCGTCATGTGGTGCTGCCATCACGGGGCCCGGTGAGACGCTGGCCACACTTGCTGCGCTGCCCTCGTTCAGCAGGAGTGCGGCCAGCGTGGTGGGTTGGTCGGGAGGGGCACCAACGGGTGCCTGCCGTGAGGCGGGCTCGTGTTGTGGTGCTGAGGTGCTCAGGTGCGGCGCAGGCAGGGTGGGAGGGGTAGGTGCGGAAGATGGGGCTGTGCTCATAGTCTGCAGCTCCAGGCCCACTGACTTGACCGGTGGTGGTGGTGCTGCTGCTGCTGCTGCTGCTGCTGGTGGACTGCTGCTGTGTGCCTGCCGCTCGCCGACATGAGCACCCGGTCCTGCCACCACCTCCCCAAGAGAGTGCGCAGTGCTCACCCTCTGCACCTTCTCAACGCCTGAAGATTGAGTTGCGTGCGACAGTGTAGCCTGTATCGGTTGCTGCGTCGGCTGCACGGGCGGCTCTTGTGATGGTGTGGCGGTGACTGGCCCACCACGCTGCAGCAGATGGATGGCCGCCATCACTGACGTCAGCGGCGGCGCTGCCTGCACCTCGTGGCTTGGCTCTACTGCTGTAGAGGGCGCTGCTGCTGCAGGCGGTGCCGTGACAAGGGACAGAGTGTGTTGGCTCCCCACACGTGGCTGCTGCTGCGTTGTGGAGGGCGCTGCACCTGGCTGCTCCCTCTGCGCCCTCTCCTGCCACTGCAGGTGCCTGTGCCTGGCCGCCAGCAGCACCTCTGACTGCCGGGCCAGGATGGACGACAGCCCGCCCCCTCCGCCCTTGCCCCCCGCTGCAGCCATGGCGCGTGCCAGGGTGGCCTGGCAAGAGGGGTCAGACAGGGGCAGGGCGCCCACACTGCTGCCTGCTCGGCGGCTGCCCGCCAGCTCGCCACCCTGCACGATGTGTGGCCCAGGCCGGTCGTGCTGCACCTCCGGCGCATGTGCAGCTGGCCCCTGGGCACCAGCCCCACTGTCCACGGGCAGGAACAGGGACGTGGAGACCAACGCTGCTCCCGGCTGCCGCCTGACCGTGCCCTGTGGAGGCAGGGTGGAACTGCTCCGAGTAGGGTTGACACTGCTGCTCCGTGTGGCTGCTGCAGCTGTCCTACCACCACGCACCAGGGAGCTAGGGCCTGGGCTCACGGACCGCTGTGCAGGTGTGGTGCCACCTCCCGTGCTGCTGCCTCTACGTGCTCCTGCTGCCAAGGTGGGAGCAGCTGAGTGCCTTGTGCTTTGCGGGACTGCGCTGACTGCCCCGCTGCAGGGTGCCTGCTGCTGGCCCGTGGCTGTGGTGCTTGTGGCGCTCGCCCTGTGCAGGAGGAAGGACGAGATGGCCTGCTTCCTCCTGCTGGCCTCCGCTTGCACTGCGCGCTCGTGCGAGGAGACCTGGGCCGCCCCGTGCCAGGCGCACAGCACGGCGTGGCGCACCCACGCGCGCCTGAAGCGCACCGCCACCACCTCCTGGTGCTGCTGCCTCTGCGCGCACAGCAGAGGTGAAGGCAGCACAGCAGTGGTGAGAGGTCAATACAGCGCCACATCTGCTGCGGCACAACCACGGTGCTGGATCCTATCCTATGACAGTGCCCTGCTTCACCTGCTGCTCCGCGGCCAGGGCGGCCTGCGCCCGTTGGAACTCAGCGCGTGCCAGCCCAAGGGCGCAGGCCACCTGACGCCACCCATGCAAGCACGCGTGCAGCCGCCTCAAGGCCCAGAAGCGGTCTGCCACCTGCAGGCACAGCAGCAGCAGTGCTTCGTGGCGGTCAGTACTGAAGCAGTGACATAGCCACAACCGACTGCAAGGCCACTGAGCCCTGTGAGGGGCGCACCACCCACCTGTTGGCGACGCAGCTCCTCTTGCGATGCTGCCGCGTGGTCGCTGGCACCGTCTCCAGCCGCGAGCGCGGTGCCTGCATGCGCCTTGGCTGTGCCTTGCACGGCACGGTGCCACTGCCGCAGGCATGCGCGCAGCCTGTGAGCAGGAAGCAAGTCACCAGGCGCGGGGCTCATGTCACAGTTTGCTTGTCGATGACAATACACAGCACTACTAGAAGCTGCATCACTCCGCCCTCACCTGTACTGCTGGCACTGCCTCACGAGGCGCAGGCGCCGTGCGGCCAGCGCCCTCACCAGCCGCCTCCACCGATGGAACACACGCGACAGGCACGCCCGCACCAGCATCAGGTCCAGGGCAGCACCCTCCCGCTGAACCTCTGACTCAGCAGGCTGCTGCTGGTGCTGCTGCTGGGTCGCTTGCTCCACAGGCTGTGCCAAGGGTGGCTGCTGTGGCTCCCCAGGTGCCTGTTGCTCCAGGTGTTGGCGCCGTGCTTCAAACTCGAGCTGCATCAGCTGCATCTGGGCACCCTCCATGATGCGCGCCACCACTGACGCCATGGTGCTGGTGGTGCTGCCGCTTGGCCCACCAGAATCGCAAGCGGCGTTGCACGTGGTGGAGGGCAGGAGTGAGGAGGGCCAGGTGCCGTGCCCATCTGCTGCTGTGGGGCGCCATGCTGGGGCGGCATTGGCGGCAGCGGCGGTGGCAGAGTGCAGCATGCTGGGTGGCACCTGGTGTGGCTTGTGGTTGGCCAGCACCTGCAGTGTGGACACGCGCCCCAGCAGCCGGCGCGCCTCCTCCTCCAGGGATGCACTCGCGTCCTGGGGGTGGGATGGGGTGGGGCCAGGAAGGTGGCTGTATGCACCGGCACCGGCAGCCAGCGGTGCGGCAGCTGCTAGGGGCTGCAAGCTGCAGGCTGCTGTTGTTGCTGCTGGTAGCTTGCTGGATGTGATGGCGGTGGTGTGCGGGGACCGTATGCGACGGCACCGGAGAGGAGAGGGGTGAGGTGAGAGGGCTGTGTCCAGCTCCCTGAGCTGCTCCATGTACACCTCCACCTTGGCGGCAGCAGCCAAACCTGCAGGTGCGGGCTGCCAGCTGGCTGACGTCCGACTAGGCGACACGGCACGACGTTGCTTGCCGCTTGCCAGTGGTGCGGGGCGTGCTGCTGCTTTGCTGTGGGTCACGGCTGCTCTGGCGGGCGACCTGGTGGGGGCCTTGGCCAGGAGGTTGGACGTGCTGGGGGCCAGTGCGGCAGGGTGGGGAGAGATGGCGCGCCCGGGGCTGCTGGGTCGCTCTAGTGCGGCACCCACACTGAGGCCTACGCTCCAGGACTGCTTCAGCAGCTGCCAGCGGCTTGGGCTGTCCTCGCCAGCGGTTGGCTGCATGCTGGAGCTTGTGTCGCCGCACGCTTGTGGAACGGCGGTTGCAGCGCCAGCGAGCACGCGTGCACCCACCAGCACCATGCCATCGAAATGGCCATGCTGCTGTTCCTGCTGCAGGGCTGCTGCTGCCGCCTCGTTGCCCTGCACTCCCCACTGGCTTCCTGGAGCAAGAACATTGGCGGAGATGCGAGCTGAGGAGGGCGTGGACCTGGTGGGAGAGCTGCCATCGTGGTTGCTAAGGCCCAGGCGGACGCCCGCTGGTGTGTGGGCGCCGCGCATCGCTGCACCGTGGACGCTGTTGTCGTGTTGTTGCCGTGGATGCCGTGCTTTATCCACACGCACGCTCGCGAGGTGGCAGCGATGTGCACAGCATCGCGACCGTGTTGCGAGTGTGTGCTCTTGCAGCTTTTCTGCGATTCGCACTTTCACACTTTCGGACTGGAATGCTGTGCCGTGCGGAGAGTTGTCCAGTTGAGAGTGCTTGTGGCTTTGGCTTGTTCAGCAGCACTCCCACCCCAATGCCAGCCCACACACGGCCCCCACAGCGCCAGCAGCAGAGCGTGCTGGTACTGCCCCTTACGGCACCGGACGCGGCCGCAGAGCCGCCACAGTGCCTCAAACTCTCAGAGCTCGTGTGCTGGCGCCACCTAGACGGCCTGCCGTGCCTTACTGCAGCGCAGCGGCAGCTTTCCCAGCAGGTGCAGGTGGCAGTGCTGCCCATCCCGCCCAAGCAGTCCCCGGCGGCCGCTCCGTCTCTCACCGGCACAAAGCAGCAGCAGCAGCAGCAGCAGCAGCAGCAGCAGCAGGGAGGAGCAGACGCGCCTGTTTCAGCCCGTGCACCCGTGTGGAGTGCGCTGGTCGATCGGTGCCATGAGGTGGCGGCGGCGCTGGCGGCGGCAGGCATGCGGCCACAAGTGGACGACAACCCTCGCGCGACGCCAGGTGCGTCCGATGGCAAGGCCCGAGCTGGCTGCGGCATGCTGACGTGCTCAGGTTCCCAGAGTTGGGCACGCACCGCACCTCCCGTGTGCAGGTGCCAAGTTCCACCAGTGGGAGGCGGCGGGCGTGATGCTGCGTGTAGAGGTGGGCACTTCCGAGCTAAGCACTGGCAACGTGTGCCTGGCCGTGCACCCCGCCTGGGCAGCCGACGCCACCCACCTCACGCCCCCAGAGGGGCTCCTCAGGCACTGCCACCTCAAAGACGCGTCGCCACCCCCAGCAAGCGCAAAAGCACCAGCGGCGGGGGTGCAGCAGCAGGGCAGCATGCGGCCCTCATCCCGCACCATGAAGCTCAGTGGCCTGCCCCTGACTGAGCTGGTGGACGTGTGCCTGGCGCTGCTGCGCAACAGGACGCAGCAGCAGGGGGGCGGTGGGGGTGGCGAGCCTGTCCAGGTCATTGCAGGGGGCGCGTGCGGAGGGGAGGCAGGGGTGGCCTGCCAGGGGAGGTGCGGCAAGGTGCTTGCTGCAGACGTGCAGCACCAGGAGCGGCTGCAGCACCACCAGCACCAGCATCATCATGCTCCAGATGCACGGTGCCCCCGCCTGCACCTGTGGCCGGGAGCCAACGCCACCAGTGCGCTCTACTGCCCTGCCTCAGGCCTGCCCACGCTGCATCAGCGCTTGGCCCCTGACCACGTCAGCACAGACGTGCAGGACGCACCACCTGGCGGTTCACGCAATCCAACAACAGCAGCGGGTGCAGCAGCAGCAGGTGCAGGTGGCACACCAGCGCTGGTGTGTTGTTCACACGTGCAGCACCTGGCGGGCCTTGGGGAGCGCTGCCATTGCCTCCTAGGGCACGCAACCCTAGCGGAGCTGCAGCAGGAGGTGGCGCTGAGGCTTTGTGAGGCCGGGCGGGGCCAGGTGGTGGACTGGCTGCTCTCTGGCACTGCCACTGCTACAGCCACTGGCACTGGCACTGGAACCCCCTCCACTGACAGCCAGGGTGACGCTCACACCGAGTGCAGCACAGCGCCTGGTGACGTGGCTCCAGCAGCAGCAGCACATGCCCCGCACACGCCAGCACAGCAGGCGCCTCAGCAGGCTCTCGTCGTGACGGGCATTCCCCCTCACCTGCCAGCCGGTCAGGTGCACCAGGCACTGGTGCGGGCGCTGTCAGACGTGCAGGGCTGCACGGCACACGGTGCGTTGCGTGCTGCATGCTGTGTCGCTGCACGCTGCTCGGTCCTTTGTTGCTTGCAGCATGCAGCCCAGCAGTGCACGCATCAGTTGACAGTTGCAGTTGCGCTCCCTTGCTGTTGCAGTCAAGGTGTCACGGGCGCAAGGAGGAGGGTCACACGGCTGGGCACGCCTCAGCATCACGCCACCACAACGACCACCACTACCGCCAGCACTGGGCAGCCCGCCAGTGGCTCAGGTCAGCAGCCCTGCTGACGCTATCGTCGCGGCACTGGACGGATCAACCGTGCAGGTCAGTGTATTGCGGCCTGATGTATTGGGCAACACAAGCACCTCCACACGCGCCTAACCTTTCCCTTGCCTTGCCTTGTCAACCACCGCATGTGCAGGTGCCAGGGTCACGCGCCAGCACCAGCAAGGTGCAAGGCCCTCCGTGCTCCTTCACCCTGCACGTGTCCCCCTCCTGTGGGCGCCGTGACACGCTGTTTGCTGACGTGCACAGCGCAAGGGTGCGCAGCCGCCTGAGGGTGGACGCCACCGCCGCCTTTTCAGTCACGGACGCCTCCACCGCCCAGGACATGGCGCACGTTGCGCACCTATTGGTGCGCACCGCCACCACTCACCAGCAGCAGCACCAGCAGCAGCAGCAGTCGGCACAGGGAGGAGAGCGGCCAGTGCTGCTGACGGCAGTGGACGCCACGGCATGCGCTGGCGGCAACACGGCGGCACTGGCGCGCGTGTTCACGGGCGGTGTGACGGCGGTGGAGCTGGATGGGGAGCGTGCCAATGACCTGCTGCACAACCTGAGGCTGCTGGGCCTCTGCAGCCCACCTCATGGTGGGGACGCGCCTGCTTCCGCCTGGCCGGCACGAGCGGGGGCCAGCAGCAGAGGTGGACTGGCAGGCGGCGACTCAACACAAAGCGCAAGCTTGCAGCAGCAGCAGCAGCAGGGAGGTGGTGTGCGCGTGCTGTGTGGCGACTACCTGGAGCTGATGCGGTGCCTTGAGCCGGCGGACTGTGTGTTGGTTGACCCACCGTGGGGTGGACCCGCCTACGTCACACATGAGGAGGAGGCGGGACCAGTGCTGGAGGAGCCTGCTGCTGAGGGCTCGGAGGACAACACTGCTGCAGAGGACAGCGCTGACGCGGAGCGTGTGCGGTCGCCGCAAGGGGACTCAGAGCCGGTAGTCAGCCCGGCAGCACCTCCACCCCTGGGGTGTCCTCAGGGCCCTGGACTCAGCCTGGGGGGGAGTGCTCTGTGTGTGCTGTGCGGGGCATTGCTGGGGAGCGGTCAGGCGCGGCGTGCGATGGCGCTCAAGGTGCCTGCGCAGGGTGGTGCGACGCTGCACACACAGCTGCTGGCCTGCGCCGCACGCCACACGACGGTGGCGCCACATGGGGTGGGCCTAGGGCAGGGTGGGACCTCCAGCGGGGCACAGGGTGGGGCGGACGCCGCAGCGGCAGGCACGTCCCCAGCCAGGCTGTGGGGCGTGCGCGTGCCCTTTGGCCGCTCCTGCCTCCTGGTGTTTGTGCGTGTGGGTGCGGGTGAGGAGGGGCTGCCTGACGCGCTGCGAGCGGCCATGCGGGCGTGGGCGGCGAGCTATGGGCTCTCATACCAGGGGCTGGGATTGGCTCTGTGCGGCGCTGCTGGCAAGGGCTGACTGTGGCTTGCGTGTCCTGGCCTTGCGCTTGGGACATGGAATGCAAGTTGCAGAGCCCTGAACCGCGACAGTGTCAGCCCTGCCGGCCGTATGCAAAAGAAGAAGCGTCGTGCGCAGCGAACTTCATCTAGTCTAAGGTCTCATAGACACACTCCCTGGTGCCTTGGCACGGCGGCCTGACGACCCGCTATGCAAGTGACACACACACACACAGACACTCTGCAGCCTTGCTAGGCTCAGCTGATAGCTAGCCGTCCATGTGTGCGTCCTCCTCCTCCTGCTGCTCCTGCTCCTGGTGCGCGTGCGGGCGGTGCTTGACCAGTGACGGGCCCTCCCCCGGTTGCAGCGTCACCACGCACAGAGGAGGCGTGATGCTCAGGCTCACGTGAGACGTCAGGCCCTGGTCAGGGCCCTTTGGCAGAACAGGCGTGCGCGGCTGGTCCTGCGGCACACCCTGCGCGATTGCGTCCGCCTCCTCCCTTCCTGGTGCCTGCGCTACCGCCCCACCCTCCTCCTCTTCCTCCTCCTCTTCCTGCTCCTGCTCTTGCTGTGGCTGCCTTTGCTCCTCAGGCCGCGCGACCAGCGGGTGGTCAGGTAGCGCCTCCTGCACCGCCGGCCACAGGAAGCTCACGCACAGCGTGCCGTCCTGCTGCAACCACCGCACCACGGCGCCCGCGTCGGGCAGCACTGGCTGGCGCACCCCAGGCGACCCGTACGCGTACTGGTACCCTGCCACTCCACCCTTTCTCGCAGCTGACGTCGACGCGGGCGTCCTCGCGCCCCGCCCCGCTCCCTTCGCTGCGGACCCACCCGCGGAAGATCGTCGCGACCCCGTCCCCGCCTTCCCCGCTGCCCCCCCGCCACCGCCGCGAAGGCTCTTGCGCGAAGCCGCCTCCTCTGTCCCCCTGCCGCAGTGCGTGATGATGCCGCGCGTCACGAGCCAGTTCACCACCGTCTCGGTGTCAGGCTTGGTGAAGCGCACGCGCCGCAGGCGCGAAAGCACCTGCTGCTGGTGCCGCTGCTGCGCGTCCGAGCCTCTCGCGCGATGCGAGGCGCGATTGGGCGGGCTCGCGTCGCATCCCGCGTCCGCATCTACCTCCATTGCCCCAGCCTGACCCTCCACCGCCGCGCCCTGCTCCCCACGATCCTCCTGCTCCATCCCCGCCGCCACGTCATCAGGCACACCGCTACCGAAGTCACCACCATCCTCGTCCTCACTGCTGCTGCCACTGCCATCCTCGTAGGGTGCTGGCGGCAGGAGCAGGTCTAGGTGCTGCTGCGGTTGTGGTGCCTGAGGCAGGGATGCGGGGGAGGTGGCTGTGGGTGCGCCTTGAAGCGCTGGGGAGGTGTGCTGTGCCTGGGCGGGTGAGGGAAGTGACGGAGGCGGTGATGGTGAGAGGGCCATATTCTCTGGGTGCTGCGCCGGCAGCAAGTGCACCTCACCCTCCTCCATGCTGTCGTGAGCGTCAGCAGGGGGTGAAGGTGAAGGGGGCGCAGAAGCTGTGCTGCATGGTGCTGCTGCCCCACTGTCACCGCCAGGCTGCTGCAGCACGGCTGGTGGCATCAGCACGCAGCGGCGGCTGCGCCCCGGTGACTGCGCCGGTCCTGGGGACACCACGACACCTGCCTGCTGCTGCTCTGGTGGTGGTGGTGGCTGTGGTAGCGGTGATGGTGCTGGGCTGAGAGGCGCTGCTGGTGCGCCCCGAGTGGCGGTACCAATGGTGGTGCGCCTGGTGGTGGGCTGCAAGGTGGGGAGCTTGAAGTTGCGCAGCAGACTGCTGAAGCTGCCACCTCCACCTCCTCCACCAAGGATGCTCCCTCTGGCCGCCCCACCGTCCAGTGGTTGCTGCTGCTGCTGCTCTGTGGCAGCTGTTGCTGCTGCAGGTTGTGCTGGCTGCAGCAGCAGCGCTGGCGGCGGTGGAGGTGGCTGCGTGGGGCCTTGCTCCCCACCCATGGTCACGTCGTGCGGCGCCTGCAATTGTGCTGCACAGGACGCCTCACGCTCTGTCGCCTGCTCAGCGCTGGGTGGCTGCGGCAGTGCCACTGGTAATGCTGACGGTGGTGGTAGAGGGCAGAGCACCACGTGAGGTGCAGGGTGCACCTCCGCAACAGAGCTCGATGGTGGTGCTGGTGCTGCTGGTTGAGGGCTTAGGGGCACCTGGGCGTCCATGGTTGTGAGGGTTGTGAGGCATGGCTCCGTCAGGCGAGGGCGCTTGGTCCTCCCTGCTGCCTGGCCGTCTGATGGGCTGTCAGGAGGGGAGGAGCCTGATGGGCTGTCAGGAGGGGAGGAAGGAGAGGGAAGCGAGTGACCAGCCAAGAGCACTTGGCCCTCCTTGCCCTCCATCACCCAGCACCCTGGTGCCGCAGCAACACCCTCATCCACCACACTGCCACCCTCCCCAGTGCCACACACCCCACCGTCTCCCTCACTGCCCCTCAAGCCACTGGCGCACAGCTCAACAGGTGGTGGTGCAGGGATGGGCACGGCCTCCAGTGGCAGCAGCACTAGCTCAACGCCATCAAGCGCCTCTCCATGCGCTGGCAGTGGCACAGGATGCTCGGTCCCTTGTGCTGACAAAGGTGTGGGCTGCTGCCCTGGCTGCAGGTGCAGTGCCAACGCGCCGACCTCCTCCACCGCTGGTGTCGCCAACAGCAGCTCATCACCCAGCAGGGGCGTGTGCAGCGCTGGCCCTCCCACCTCGTCTCCAGCACTGACACCAAGTAGGGGAGGAGGAGGAAGTGGAGCAGCAGCAGATGATGCTGCCGTTGGGGGGGCAGCGGTGGTGGCAGGAGGGGGGCTTGAGACGCAGCGTGACGTGTGGGTAGTGGTGCGCTTGCGCTTGCAGGCGCTGCTCAGCGCAAACGGCCCTGCTGACAGCGTAGCAACGGGGTGGTTGTCCGTGGTGGTCACGTCATTGCATGATGCCTTGGTGCTGCTGGGGGGCTGGTGGTGGGGCGCCTCCGCTGCAGCGCTGCCCCTTCCTCTGCCTGCCTTGCTGCCCCCTCGACGCACAAACGTTTTGGTGGCGGAGGCGGCGGCGCGAGGCGTGCGGCTCGTGCCAGATGTGGGTGCGGGTGGAGGGGGTGGGATGAAGCCCACTAGCCCGTCCCCTGGTGGTGGCGGTGGTGGTGGTGGTGGTGGCGTGTTGAGGTGTGCCCGTGTGCGCGCCCATGCTGTGGTGGGTGCCCTGGAGACGGGGTGGCGGGGCGTGCGTGGTCCTGTCCTGGGGGCGGGGTGGGTGGAGGGGGCAGAGGGGAGGGAGCAAGGGAGTGCGGGTGCGGGAGGGGGTGCGGGGGCGTCAGGTACGGCCAGGTTGGGTGCGGGAGGGAGTGCGGGTGCGGGAGGGGGGGCAGGGGGTAGAGAGGGAGGGGAGGCAGAGGGTAGAGAGGGAGGGGAGGCAGAGGGTAGAGAGGGAGGGGCGTCGGGTGCGGGTGCGGGGGCGTCAGGTGCGGTGCCGCTGGTGCCGACTGCTGCAGCGGGTGCTAGTGAGCAAGTGGGAGAGGGTGGTAGTGGCGCTGCTGCTGCTGCCGTAGCAGCAAGGGTGGCTGTGGGCATCGCTTGGTCAGGCTCAGCCAGTGTGGGGGGCGGGTCACCCGCCTCTGCCAGTGTGGGCAGCTCCACCTCCCCAGGCTCCCCAGCCAATGAGGGCAGTGCTGGACCAGCCCCTGCCAGTGTAGGCAGCGCCTCGCCAGCCTGAGCCAGTGTGGGTGTGGGTGTAGGACCACTCATCTGACCAGCTAGCAGCGGCCCCTCAGGCTCGTCACCCACCAAAAAGTCCATAAAGGAGTCATCACCATCATCATCGTCAGGCGCTGCCTCCACCTCACCCACCACCACCCCTGGCCCCTCCTCGTATGCAGGGGCTGCTGTGGCCGTGCCGCTGCCAGCAGGTGCTGCCGCCGCTGCGCCGCCCTCCCCCACGCCCACAGCGGCAGGCTCACACACGCCAGCACAGTGCGCTGCCGCCAGCGACGGTGCAGGTGCACTGCACAGCTCCACAGCGGGTGCTGCTAGTGCGGTCCCACCGGCAGCACCACCTCCAGCCTCACCACCACCTGGATCGTCCTGAGGGTAGGCCAGGTCACCTCCCACCACATGCGCCAGCGCTGCGTCCACCACCGCCACCACCACCGCCACCGCATCACCAGCGCGTGTGTCCGCTGCCATCACCACGGGTACCTCCACAGGTGCCGCCGCCGCCGCCTCCGCTGCTGCTGCAGGCGTGGGGACGGCTGGTGGTGGTGGTGGCACAGCAGCGGCGTCCGCGCCTGAAAGTGTGGGTTGCAGTGCAGCGATCCACTGGGCCATGGCCCGCTGCTTGAGCTGCTCCCTGGCGGTCGCTGCCGCCAGCGCATGGGCCGGGGAGGGGGTAAGCCCTAGCCCAAACCCTACGTCTTGCCCATGCATGGTGGGGGCCAGATGGGTGGGAGCAGCTCCGGTGGTGGTGCCGGCAGTTGGGGCGGTGCAGGTGGGAGTGGCGGCGATGGGCGTGGGTCCGGCAGGTGGTGCAGCCACGTCTGGCGGCCGCATAGGATTTGCTGCCTGGTGGATGTGGGCCAGCATCAAGGCAGGTGCCGTGAGCCTGTGCCTGTGCAGTGGCAGTCCAGGTGGTGCTGCCACCACCACCGCCCGTGCGGGTGAGAGGCCGGGGGAGAGCGAGGGCAGCGGCCGCGCGGCTGGTGTGGCGTGTAGCAGCAGGGGCAGGGGCGTGGGTGCAGTGCAGAGCGCTGCCAACGCTCTCTGTGCTGCGTCCAGGTGCGCGGGGAGGGCGTGGGGCGTGCTGGGTGCAGCGCCAGCGAGCGACCGCAGGGTGGGTGGGGGTGGGGAGGGAGTGCGCGTGCCCTGCCGCTTGTGAGCGGGTGCGGTGGTGGTGGTGCTGGTGGTGCGGGGCTTGGTGCTGGGTGCCTTGCCTTCTCTCTTGCACTCCTTGGCGGCACTCTTCCAAGTGTCGGCGGCGTTTTTCCACGTGTCGGCGGCGCGTGCGGCGGAGGCGCGCTGAGCACGCTGTGGCGCCACCGGTGTCATGTGCTCCTCCCCTGCTGCTGGGTGCGGCGCGTCGGCAGCAGGAGCGGGAGCTGTGCCCGTGGGGAGGGTAGTGGTTGCTGCTGCTGCTGCTGCTGTTGTTGATGCGGCGGCAGCGGCCAGGAGGGAAGTGTGGTGCTGCACGCTGCGGTGCCAGGCGCTCAGACGCGCCTCATTGGAGGGAGCGGGGTGTGGTGATGGTGCTGCTGCTGACGCGTCATCCCCAGAAACAGCAAGTGGTGCTGCTGCAGCTGACGTGTCCACTGCTGCTGCACCCGCCGTCACACCCGCGCTGGTGCCTGCGTCTGAGGCGCCCTGCTGCTGCTGCTGCTCCACCTCGGTGCGTGCAGCCGCTGCGTCGTCACGCGCCGTGGTCTCCTCCCCCACACCGCCACCAAGTGCGTCGTGAGGCGCCATGGTCTCCCCCACACCGCCGCCAAGCGGCAGTGCACCTTGCAGGTGCTCCTCTGGTGCAGGGCTGGGTGTTGCTTCAGGCACGGGGTCGCCCATTGGGCTGCTCCCCAACGTTGCCTCAGCTGCAAATGCGGGCGCAGGTGGTGGGAGTGGCACGGTGTCTGCGCCTTGCTCCCAAGACGAAGCCACATCAGGCGCGGGAGCAGGTGCGGGTGGTTGGAGCGGTTGTGTGGCCTCTGGCGCTTGCTGCGCCACCATCAAGCACGTGGTGCTGGTGGGGGGTGGTGAGGTGTCCATCGGTGTGGCGTGGTCGTGCTGCTGCTGGCCGGGATCTGATGGGTGGGTGGGTGGGAGCTGGTTGCAAGGGGGTGGGCAGGTGGTGGGGAGTGGGGGCGGTGGCAGGTCCACGCCCAATGGCTGAGTGAAGGGGAGCGAGAGTAAGTCCACGCCAGGTGGGCAGGTGTTGGAGGGTTGGAGAGGCGTCACGTTGTGATCCAATGAGCAGGTGGGGGGGGGGAGGGGAGGTGGCAGGTCTGAGGTGGGTGGTGCCGTGGTGGCCTGAGGTGAGTCATCCTTTGATGGAGCGGCCTTCTGCTCTTGGGTGGCGTGCGCTGGTGGTGGCGCTTGCACCAGCAGGAGAGCGCCTGGCGCCTTGGCATGGGGTGGTAGGGGTTCAGCTGCAGCAGCCTCAGCGTGGATGAGGCTGGGAGGTGGGATGGCGACGGTGGCGGGAGCTGGCACCTGCTGATCGCCTACACTGGTGATATCTGTCGAGCTGGCAGGTGGAGCGGCGGTGGCGGCGGTGGGGAGGACTTGTGACTGCTCGGCCGTGCGAGTGGTGGTGCTGAGAGGTGGGATGGCGGCAGCAGTGGCGGTAAGGAGAGGTGGCTGCGCGCCCACGCTGTTGGTGGTGCTAAGAGGTGGGATGGCGGCAGCATCCACCAACATGGGCTCATCCGCGCCAGGAGACACTTCACGAGCTGCGCCCGCTGCAGCCTCAACGGGGCTCTGCACTGGCGGCAGTGGCTGGGCCGCCGTCGCCGCGCTGGAGCCAGGGCGTGCGGACGCCTGCCTGCCCTTGCTGGTGCCCCCCGGGTGCGAGGGAGGGGCGTGGGACGTGGGGGGAGGTGCCTCGGGAGCAGCGACAGCGGCGCCTGCGCAGCCAGGCAGGAGGTTGAGCCACGGGCACGGCAGCATGAACAGCAGCACCGGGCAGGATTGCTGCACGCTGTCAACAGGCTGCTGGCAGAAGCCATGCTGCAGGTTCCATGCAGCTACAGTACCCACCCCATGCAATGCAGCTTCCCCACAAGCCACCGCCATGATAATGCACCCCAGCCAACCAAAAGCGCACCTTGCTGCTGCCGCCGTGATGCCAACACCAACGCCCCCCCACCTCCACCTCCAACTCCACCCCCACACCCTCCTCCGCTCTTGTGCGCCAAGGCCTGTATCCTCAGCGCCCTCGACCTCGCCTCCCCACCACCTCCCGCACCTCCCGCGCCCCCACTCCCCGCCCCGCCCCCCCCTGCCTTGCCCCGCCCCCCACGTGCGCCCATCACGCCCCCAGGGCCACCACCCACGCCACCCGTGGCGCCCTTGCGCTCGCGCAGCTGCTGCGCGCGGGCCGCGCCCCGCCCGTGGCTGCAGTCTGAGCCCTGGTCCGACACGGGGGCCAGGTTCAGATGGTCCTGCAGCGCATGGGTTAGGGCACGGGTCAGGGCATGGGTCCGGGTCCAAGCCTGAGGTTTTAGGGTTCAGGGTTACAACGCTCTCAAGCTTTGCGTCGATGCACGTTCGTTCACAAGTGCACCCTCAGCGCACCTCCTCTGCCTGGCGTGCGTACTTTTTCAGCGCCAGTGCCGGAATCACACGGATCAAATCCCCGCCCAGGGCCGCATCAAACCCAACCGGCTGCTCCGCCTCCTCCTCCGCCGCCGCCACCTGCGCCCTCCGCCCCCTCTCCACCCCCCGCTTCCCCCTCCTCCCTCCCGCACCGCCCTGCAGTGCCCCCTTCCCCGCCGCCGCCCCCTCCTCCTCCTCCCCCGCAGAGCTGTCAGCTCCGCTCCCGTCTTGGGTCATGTCACTATCCACCGGCCCTTGGGGACGCCGCCGTGCAGCACCACCCACCGGTGACCGCCCCGCTCCTCCCGCCAACACACCCTCCCCCTCCCCCATCCCATCACCCTCGCGAATCGAGGGACTGGCGGAAGGCGCCTCAATCCCCTCATCTCCCTCCCTTTCCCCCTGCTCATCACGCCCTTCCCCTTCCTCCTCCTCCTCCTCCTCCTCCTCCTCCTCGTCATCACCGTCTCCTTCATCTTGCTCATCATCCGCTTCAGCTGAACTACCACCCTCAGCCTCAGCCTCCCCACCATCATCCTCCTCCTCCCCCTCCTCTCCCGCACCCGTCCCCGTTCCTGCCTCCGCACCACCGTCATCACGCCCCCTCTGCCCCCTCCCCTGATGCTCCTCTTGCTCCATCTCACCACCCTCCGCTGCCCGCCCGACCTCCCGTCGCTTGCGCTGCGACGTGCCTGCACCTTCCACCACGCCCTTGCCACCCCGTGACGTGCCATGCACTGGCCTGTACACAGGCGGGCTCTCCAGCTGCACTGAAGCGCCGCTCGCACGTGCAGCAGTGCGGGTGAGACGCCGCCCACTCCACAGCTCCTCTTGTGGTGGTGGTGGTGGTGGTGGTGGTGGTGGGAGGGGAGGAGGAGGTGTGGGGTGGCGGGAGGCGCGGGCCCTCGTACCGCCCCTAGGGTTAGGGTTAGGGTTAGGGTTGGCGGAGGGGAGCGGGGAGGGGGACTGGCGCTGTGCGGTGGCGCGTGTGGTAATGCACCTCGCCCCTACGTCCGCAATGTGTTGTGGTGGTGGTGGTGAAGGCTGCTTGGCTGCTGCAGGGGGCTCAGCACTGCCCCTCCTCCTGGCAGCAGCACGGGGGCGTGAACGGGACGCAGGTGGTGGTTCCGTGGGCAAGGGGGCTGCACCCACCGCCGCTCCTCCTCGCCCTTGTGCCCCCCCTGCTGCTCCTCCCTTACTTGCGCTTGGCAGATCCATTGGTGATGGTGACGTTGCTCCGGGACCTGACCCCTGCTGCACTGCCGGGGGCGGGGGCGGGGGCGGGGACATGACTGCCGTTGTTGCCGCTGTGGGCTGCCCCCGCCTGCCCCGGCCCCCTGCCGCCCTTCGCTGCTGCTGCTCCTGCTGCGGGGCCAGCGGTGGCTGCGTTGGTGCTTGGTGCGCTGCTGCTGTTGCTGTTGTTGTTGTTGTTGGTTGCTGCTGGGTGGTTGTTAGGGCGGGCGCTCCGACGAGCAGCGGAGGGATGTCCTCCTGGTGGCGCGCTGACACTTGCTGTGTGTGAGGGGGAGGGGGAAGGAGAGGCTGGCTGGGGCCGCGGCTGCAGGGCTGCTGCAGCTGTGTCGCGGTCGCCGTGGAGGTGTTGGTGGTGGTGGGAAAGGTGGTCAGCAGTGCCTGCACGTGGGTCGGAACGCCCGCCTGGGCGTTTTTTGGATCCGTGGTCGCAGTGGTGGCTAGAGCAGTCGCAGTAGCAGCGGTAGCGGCGTTGGTGATGGCGATGGCGGAGGGGGCGGGCTGGGGGGCGCCTGCAGCAGCACCACCACCACCCTTTTTCTTCCTCCCCCGCCCCCTGCCTCCCGCCCCTCCTCCTGTATCGTCAGGTGGCGGTGGGTCAGGCTCCGGGGCCACCACCAACACCACAGCAGCACCATCCGCACCCGCACCCGCGCCACCTGACAGCGACAGCGGCACCGCCGCGCCCAGCCTTCCCGCATGGAGTGCGGGCGGAGGTTCAGGGTTAGGGTTAGGGCGTGGGGGCGTGGGCGCTGCTACATCGTCCATTTCAAAGTCGAGCCGCCTCCTCAGTTCCCCACCCTCCTGTGCCTCAGGGGGGCTGGTGTGCGCGCCATGATGGCCCTGAGCAGCTGGATGGTTGGCGTGCGCCTCTCCGCTCCAGGGCGTGGCGCCCAGGACGGTCATGGGGGCGAGGGCGGGGGGTGGCACCAGGGCCTGCAGGGTGGTGCGGTGGGTGGGAGCGTGCGTGCAAGGGATGATGAGGGGAGCTGTTATTGGCAACTGCCCATGTCACACTGGCAACGAAGGCATGGTAGCCACACAAAGTGGCAAAACGTCTCGCGTGCACGACAACTGTTTAGAGAACGACAATTAAACCTGGGTGGAGTGTGGGTGAGTTGTCCAGCCCACTCGCGGGGCGACGCAAGCTTCAGAACTGCCCACGCTCGAGCGGCCACAATCGCTCACCTTGACTGGAGAAATGTCCATTGGGGCAGCAGCCACCGCCGCTGGCACACGGCTGGGTGCGTGCTGGGAGGCGCCCCGTGGCGGGTGTGACTGGTGCCGCCCCGCCGCTGCCGGCTGCACTGCAGTGCCTGCGGCCTGGCGCTGCTGGCCCCCAGCAGCCCCCTGCTGAGCACCGGATGCAGCAGCAGCAGCAGCAGCTGCAGCAGCGCCTGGTGCGGTGTGGGAGGGGCGGGTGGAGGGCCCAGCGGCGGCGGAGGCGGATGCAGCGCGGGCGCCATTGTCGTGCTGCTGCTTGCGGCCGGGCTGCGCCTGGGTGGAGGTGGAGGGGAGGCCGGCTGTGGGTTGCGGCTGCAGCGTTGCGTTGCCGGTGGCGTTGGTGTTTGAGGGGGCACGTACCAGCGGCCTCACATGCTTGTGGCCACCTCTGCGTGAGTAGTATTAGTAGCAGTTTAACACGTGTGAGGGTGTGCGTGTGTGCGCTCGCAAACGGGGCGGCCCAGCCGCATCAACAAAGGCAGCACGGATCAGCAGCGAGGAAAGATTAGGCACCAGCCCAGGCCAGGGCATGCAGTCACCGAGGGTGCAGAGGGTGTGAGGACGCACGCAGTGCGGTGGGCTGCTCCCTGCTTTTTCATGCGCTGCTTTTCACAAAGGATAGGGAAACAATGGCAACAATCCAACACTGTGCCAGGTCGTGTCACTGCTCACGTGATGTCTGCTCGGTGCAGTGATGACTGCTGCAGCGCCGCCACCGTCCTCATCCCACCGGGCATGGGCTTGCTGTTGGCCTCGCCCAGGATCACCTGCATGCAGCGGGTGGGGCTTGCGTCAGGGTTGAGGCGCCCCACGGGCATGCCAACGGGGACGTGCGCAGGTCATGCTGGCACCTCAACAAAGCAGCGCTGGTGCTCACCCCCGCACCAACCCCACAGGCACCAACTCCACCGCCAGCCCCAACCCGCCACCCAGTTGTCCTCACACACCACCCTCAGTTAACCGCCACCAAGCCCCCTTCCTCCTCCTCGTCCTCACCATGCTGAACGAGCCCTGGCTCGTGTTGTTGCGCTGCCCCTGGCTGGTCGTACGGTCAGCACTCGCCGGACCTTGATCACCTCCTCCTGCCCTGCCCCCAAGCCGCAGGCTGCTGCCCTCCTCCCCGCCCGCCCCAGCACCCCGCAGACCACTGCCTGTGGGCCCCTGTTCCGTGTTGGCGCCCGCTCCGCCCCCACCACCACCACCACCAGGCGCCCCGCCGCCGATGCCGCGCCTGCCGCTGGCCAGGAGGGAGGCCTCAGCAAGGCGCTCCTCCTCAGTGAGGGCAAGGAAACCTGCCTTGCGCTTGCACTCCTACAGCAACACCAACGGCAGGAGAGTGCACACACAGTGGCTAATCTGCCAAACCTCACCGCCCTCGCTGCTGACTGTTGGGGCCCTGAGGACCGCCCCGAACATGCAAGGCCCGTGCGCGTGTGGCGCACATGCCAGTGCAAATGCAAGCCCTAAACCGTAAGCCCTAAGCCCTCACCTCGCTGGG
>QAXK01001974.1:0-15955 GCA_004335735.1 Chlorella sp. KRBP | reverse complement strand
CAAGCTCACCCGCAGTGCCTGCATGTACACGGCGGCGAGCAGGCGCTTCGCTCGTCAGCCTCGGCGTGCTGCTGCGTGGAGTCAACGCCAGCACCCTGCAAACTTAAACAGGACCACACAGCTTCGCTCACGCCCTAGCCCAAGCCCTAACCCAAGCCCTCACCTGCACCAGCTGCACCGCCGGGGTGGCAAAGTACGCCCCCCTCCGCTGCTCGTACGCCTGCATGATGGGCGCCCACTTCTTCCAGCTGGCAAAGTAGGTGCCAATGGGCGCCTTGCGCTGGTCCAGCACCTGCAAGTCAGTGTGCACCACAGAATCAACAGACGCAGCATCGCTCTCAGTCGGCCGTGTCTACTGGTCCAGCACCTGCACGTCACTGTGCGCCACAGCCGCAACAGATGCAGCATCGCTCTCCGTCAGTCCTTGGGCCTGCCTACTGGTCCAGCACCTGCACCTGCACCATGTGTGAGTGTGCGTCACAACGTCACCCAGCGTGCAGGGCGTCATGAGCAGCAAATGCCTCGACAAAACCAGCTTCTGCAGCTGGGGCGTCTGGTCCTGTGCATATGCAGGCCGTCTCTCTCTCTCTCTCTTCTCTCTCTCTCTCTCCCTGTTGAGCAGCCCCAGGGCTGCTACCAACACTCCTCCTGACCGGCAAGCCCTCCAGACCCTCACCTGCATGGCCTTCTCGCTGGCCATGAGCACGGCCAGGCCTGGGGGCGCACCAAGCGCCTTTTGGGAGGCGGTGAGGGCCACGCCCACACCCCACTCGTCCATCTGCAGTACGCACATTTGCGAGTGCATGTGCGCGAGGTCTCAGCGTGCATGCCATGCCGCCTCAAGGCATCCAAAACGAATGTAAAGGAACGATTTCACGATTGCAGGTGAGGCTGGCTCGCCTCTCGCGCTGCCCACCACCACCATGCAGGCTGCTCCCCTTCCCATACCCTAGATGATCAGCCATAACACGCACCTTGCCAATACGCTCGATCAGCCCTAACACGCACCTTGAGGTCCTCCCCGCCAACCGAGCACACGCCATCCACCACCACGATGGTGTTGGGCGAAACGCGGTTGACCATCTGGCTGATGGACTGCACAGAGCAGGGCAAGTGTGAGTGCAGGTAGGTGCGGCAAAGTTCAGTAGCGGGGGCGAGTGCTGGTCACACAACTAGCTCATGACTTCACCCTGCCGCACCTTGATGTCCATGTACACGGCAGTGCTCGTGTCCACGTGCGTGATGGTGATGACCTTGTAGCCACCCTCTGGCGCCGCCGTGAGAGCAGCCTCAATCTCCTGCAGTGGCACGCCATGCAGCTTTGGGGCTTTTTTAGGGCTTGGTCATGACCCACCACCCTCTGGCGCCGCCTTGAGAGCAGCATTAAATCGCCTTTGGTGGCACGCCCCGTGCCGCACGCATACGTCTCAAGGCTTGGGGCCCTGATTAATGAGAGCCGGATGGTGTGTGTGAGGCTGCAGAGTGTCGCCAGCCAGCGAAGGCCCGTCTCCAGGCTCGGCAACCCTAACCCTAGCACTGCACGCACCGCGAGAGAGGGCCGGTCTCCAGGCTTGGAGGCGCGGAGGTGCGTCACCTTGCCTCCATACGTCTCCAGGCACTCGCCAAACCTGCACAGTTCACGGCACCAAGTATAGTAGTTGCAGTATCGGGAGCCGTTCCACCCGCACTGCAAAATCCCTGCCGTTCAACTCCAGGCACTCGTTCAACCTGCACAGTGCCACCAAACAGCAGCACGTGCTGGCTCACTCCCTGCCAAACGCCTCTCTCTGCTCTTCCCTCAAGCCAGCAGAGCGAGGGCAGCATAGTCTTATAATCGGATCAATCGGTCTAGTAAGCGCACCTGTCTCCGAAGTAGCCCGTGTTGACCACCAGCACGTTCTCGCCTGGCTCCACCTGCAGGCGACCAAGCAAGCGATACCCAGGAAACATACGTGTACAAGAGGTAGCAAAGCTCTGTGCGGTGGCGGCGGCCTGATGCCCTACTACACACCAGCAGCAGCTAGTCATATGCTTGCCAGAGATGGCCGCGCCAGACGTAAAGTTCGCACGACGCACACGCACAACTCACCAGGCTTTGCTGCTGCCAGCTGTTCCACCCCACCACGCACAACTCACCAGGTTGGATTGCCACCAGCAGGTCATCCCCACCACGCACAACTCACCAGGTTGGATTGCCACCAGCAGGTCACCCCCACCACACACAACTCACCAGGTTTGCTGCCACCATGTCCCAGCCCAGGGTGCCAGACCCCGACACCACAAAGGGCTGGCCCTTCTCCGAGTAAAACACCTGCGCAGGCGGTTTGCGCGAAGAGCAGTGCCTCAACCGTGGGCAGCGCCTGTTGGGAGCTGCAGCGTATCAGCGCCCATAAGACAATCAGCGAGCGCCCATAAGACAATCAGCGCCCCCAAGGGCACAGAGGTCTGCTGGATGCTGATGCAGCACCGCTGCTGGTGCCGGGGTGTCTTGTGTGACCTGGTTGTCGCGCCAGGAAAGAATGCACGAGGGAATGTATGAACCGTGCATCCTCCGAGCGCCTGGACTCACAGCTCCGATTGCAATGCGCTTCCGGCACGAGCTCACTTCCCCTTTGCAGGCGTCCCTTTGGCCCCTCTGTGACCATCCCCACCTTGCGAAGCAGTTCCAGGGTCTCCACCTTGCATCCCAAAGGTGACCATCCCCACCTTGCGAAGCAGCTCCAGCGTCTCCCCGAACTCGGCGATGAACTCTGGGTCCACGTGGGACTGGGGCAGGCCACCCGCCGCCTGCAGGCACACAAACGGACGAGGAGCAAGGGAAGGAAGCAGGATGGATGAACTCTGAGTCCACACGACGGCACACGATCAAAGCAGTGGTGGGGCGTGCACCCGCCCCCGCCTGCACGCACGCTGCTCAGCGGCGAGTGCGATGTGTCCCTGTGACCGCCGCCCCCGCCGCTGTGCCGTGTGGCATGCTGCTCAGCACCAGTAGCTGCGCAATGCTGCTGCTGCTGTGTGGGTACCCCCTGTCCGCGGCTGCCGAAAGCTGGTGACCGAAAGGGCGACGGCGATCACCGCGCGTTGATGCTGCACGCCATGCCATCTGCCTGCTCCGTGCCCTCCCGTGGACTGCTGCTGCTGCTGTTGCTGCGATCAGATGTTGCTCCTGCTCCTGGGCCGCACCAGCACGAGGAGCCCACGCCTGGAGCCGCTTTTACGGGTCATCAAAGTGCTGCTCGCGAGGAGCCGCCACTCGTGCATCGCGGTGCACTGCTGCGCTCACCGCGAGCACGTCCTCGTGGAACTCGATCGGACCCGGGATCAAGAGCGTCTTGTGCTCCTTCGCGGCCATCGTCGAAATGGGCAAGCTGCTGGAGCTGCACAGGAGCGCCAATGCCACAATCCCCAGCGCAGCACCTCTCCGGAGATTTGCCATTGCGATCCGTTTGTGCCGTTGGTGCTGACGCGTTGTTCCGAGTCATAACCCCCTCAGCACGGCGCAGCACACACGATTTGGTTCAAAATCCGTGACAGCCATTGGCAGATCTGGTGATCTGTGATCAAGCTGTGGGCCAGGGCATCCATTGAACCCGGGCGCCGCCCGGCGTGTGCGGCGTGTGCAACTCCACACACGTGCAACCTTTGCCCCCTCCCGCACTCACGCCACCTGCCCGTCCACCGAGCCAACAGGATCAGAACCTACTTCACAGTCCTGAGAACTGCCTACATCAACATGTATCACCACTCATATGCCTGTGTCCTACGCGAAGCTCAACCCACGCGAACTCAATCCACCACCCTCGTGCACACACAACACCCTGTCAATGACCCTGGTATACCCATCACATCAAAGCACAAACGCTCGCCTGTACCGGCAGGGCAGGTATAGGAACGGTGGCGTCAACGCAGGCCACCGCCCCAAGGCCGCCGGCGCAACGCAGCACGGCGACAAGTGGCAGGGCCAACAGCGGCCCCCAATCAAGTAAAGCTGCGTCAGGGCTGAGCTTTGCGCGCCGCCTGAGGCCCCGATTGTGGAGAGAGCTGTATGGTGCGTCAGGCTGCAGGGTGGCGGTGGCTACAGATTCCCTCCCCTAGAATTCCTGCTCCTAACGCTGACTGCAAGCCTGGCTCCTTCAGCGCGTGACGGCCAGGGTGACGCAGGTGAGGTAGGCTGACTCTGGGTGGGCCGGGTGCAGCGGGTGGTCTGGTGCCGGTCCCGCGTCGCGCAGCACGGCGATGGAGCACCTGGCCGTCATTGCTGACTCGAGCAGCATGGGCACGAAGCGGCCGCTCTGCGTCATGGCGCCTGCGCCGCACACAAAGCGCCGAACAGCCCAACGCACCAACAAGTGATCAGCCCTCAAGTTGCTGTGTCCAAAGCAGGTGCAAGCACCGCCGTTGCTTGCTGTGAGCCGTGCGACGCCTGATAGGCCATCCCACCAGGCGCCAATACAGGCGCTGACACTGCAGGCTCCACCTGCTGAACTGCAAGCGGTCGCTCACGAAAACAGCTTGGGATCCCAAGCTCCAAGCCCAAAGCCCTCACCTGAGCAGCTGCACGTGGTGAGCAGTCCGCCGCTGGTCACCAGCTGCATGGCCATGATGTTGAGCTGTCGGTACCTGCATGAATGAGACCAGAGGGAGGACAGGCGCGATGCAGGAATGAGATGAGAGGGAGGACAGGAGTGACAAGATTGAGGCTCCCATGATGTTGAGCTGTCGGTACCTGCAGGAATAAGACGCGAGGTAAAGAAAGAAAGGAAGGGACGCCGGTAGGCGTGATTGAGGAAGCTGTGCTGCGGGCCCCAGGTACCGTCCAACAAGAGGGAGGACAGAGGTGATGCAGGAACGAGACGACAGGGAGGACAGGAGTGATGCAGAGGGCAGGAGCGACGAGAGTGAGCCTCCCTCAGATCTTCAGCCTAGGACACCCTGAGACAGAACGTGAGGCATGGCAGCGCCCAGCAGGCTTGACACCGTCAGCGCCCAAGCCCTGACCCGCAAGCCCTAACGCAAGCCCTAACTCACTTGCCCATGGCGCGCTCCAGTGAGGCTCTGGAGGGCGCCAGCTTGGGGGGGTCCAGCACCACCACGTCCCATTGCAAGCCCTCCTCGAGGGCCTGGCGCATGAACTTGGCGATGTCAGCTTCCACAAACTCGACCACCTGCACGCGACCATGCGGGAGGTTAGGGTTAGAGGCGTGAGGGTTAGGGTGCGGGGAGAGCACACCACGCGCACAGCAGCGTGCCAGAGTGCTTGCGACATCACGCACCGCCAGCAAAACAGCAGCAGCACCACCACCATCGCCGCCACCAACAAACGGCATCAGGACCGCGCATCAGCAGGCCGCCCTGGGCCGCCCCGTTTGCACTTGCACAACTCGCACACACAGCAAAACACTGAGGACACACATACTCACCACTCCGTTGAGCGCTGCGTTGCGCCGCGCCAGCTCCAGCGCGGGGCCCGAAGAGTCCACCCCTGCACGCCGCCATGAGCGAGTTAGGGTCTAGGGTAAGTGTTCGCAAACCCTTAGGGTCAGCCGCCACCACGCTCGCAGCTCTCTGTCGACAGCAACCAGGCACCTTGAACAAACAAGGGCGCTGAAAGGTGCGCCCTCGAAGGGGGTCTCACGATGATGTCACGCTGCTACGCTTTTTAGTTGGTCACACCCTCAAGACGTGCCCACGCACCCGTTACGCGCGTGGCGCCGTGGGCCGCTGCAGAGATGGCAAACCCGCCCACAAACGTGCACAGGTCCAGTACGGTCTTGCCCTTGCATAGCGACCCGACGAACGCGCGGTTGTCGCGCTGGTCAGCATACAGGCCCGTCTGCGGACACAAGCGCACACGTGAAGCTAGGGTTAGGGCTAGGTCTGGGCACCCTAACGAAGCAATCCTATTCCACTGTTCCATCTCGCAAACGAGCGTGCACACTGAGCGACTGATCACCGTCAAAGCAAGGTGCACACGCCATTATCTGTTGAAGCACACCTAGTTATTCCCCTCGCTGCTGATCCGTGCTGCCTTGGTTGATACAGCCTGAGGCCCCAATTGCAAGCTACATTGAGCCAGCCCATTGAGAAAAAACCCACCAACCTTTTGCCCCAGTGGATTGGCCAGGAACTTGAGGCCACTCTCCAGCACGGTCACCAGACCCTGGCCATCCCGTGCTGCCGCCGGCAGTAGCGCCCCTCCGAGCACTTCGCCCTCTTCCTCCTCCTCCACCACCTGCTCCGGCACCACATCCTCCTCCTCCCTGTCCTCCTGCTCATCTGCTCCGCCATCCTGCTCGTCACCCTCAAGCCCTGACCCATGCGGAGCGTCGGCTAGGGCTTGCGGGTCGGGGCTGGTGGCCCTGCGCTTGGCAGCGGCAGCGGCGGCGGCTGAGGAGGAGGAGAAGGAGGAGGAGGAGGAGGAGGAGGAGGAGGAGGAGGAAGAGGAGCCTTCTTGTAGGATGGTCTCCGTGATGTGGGGTGTGTGGCGGCTGAGGCCGTATACGCAGCTGTGCACCTTTGACACCTGTGGGAGAGTGAGAAAGTGTGGGAGCACAAGAAAGCGTGAGCATAGGAAAAGGTGAGCATAGGAAAAGGTGAGCGTAGGAAAAGGTGAGCGTAGGAAAGCGTGAGCGTGGTGAATGAAGCTGGGGCACCACCTGGTGGGCCTGTCCCACGTGAGCATGCTGCAGCGTATACCAGCATCAGGGGGGGTAAGAAAGGAAACAGAGCAAGCTCACACACGCCAGCGGTGCCAGACTAAGCCCTAGCCTAGCGCTAATCCGCCCCATGCCCAACACTCACGTCCATGCCCTCAGCCTTGAGGAAGGGCACGCTCGGCCGCCACGTCACCTCCACCTCAGCAGGGCTAGTGGCAATGGCCGTAGCAGTGGCGGTGGCGGTGGGGGAGGAGGAGGAGGAGGAGGAGTCGGGCTGTTGTTGCTGTAGCAGGAAGTGCTTGAGCGCGCCTAGCACGGCTTGGCGGTGCTGCTCCACCCACAACGCGCTGCTCTGCACCACGGCGTGGCGCGGCCCCAGCACGTCCACGGTGAGGCCACTCAGGCGGTCACCCTCGCTGTTGATGAGCCTGCAGGTGCAGCACAATCAGGCAAAGGGTCCACGTTGTTGCCGGGGAGAGGTGCTGGAAGTGATGGAAAAGATGGAAGTGATGCTGGAGTTGCTACTGGCGGTCAGACACTGCTTTTCCGCGGACACCTCTGGTGTGCTTGGTGCTTAGCACGTTGGTAGGTACAGCGCATGATGACGAAGCGAACAGCGGCTTCAGCCGAAGGCATGCTCACCTGTAGCTGGTGCACTGGCTGCTGGGCAGGTTAAGACGCTGCCTCAACGCCACCGCTTGCGCCACTCGGGCCGCCACCAGCGCGCCCACGTCCAGCTGTGGTACCTCCAGGCTGCGTGGTGCACGAGAGCAATGGCAGGGCACCAACGCGCGTATGTGGAGCAGCTCCAAATAGCAAACGGACTTCATGCCTGTGGTGCCTCCAGGCTGCGTGGTGCACGAGAGCAATGGCAGGGCACCAACGCCAAGCTCACGCAGCGCGCTCTTTGGCAGCAAGGAGACGTGAAACATGAAGCAGGCGCGTGACGGCAACATTGTGCACGGCCAAGTTGCGCTGGCACACAACCAAGCGCGACATGCGTTGTTCATGATGACAAAGACAATGGAGTGGTTCCTGATTTGGCTCCTGCTTGCTTTGCACTCCTTTGCTTCGTTCGTCTCCCACCTGAGCTCCTTGTGCCCCTCTCCGCCGCGCTCGGCCCATGCGGGGAAGACCACGGTGAGGGTTGAGGGCTCAGAGGCCAGCGCCAGCATGCGCACAGCGAACATGGACGTGTTGTTGTATACGCCCCACCCCAGCAGGCTGCCGCGGTGGTCCACCACCTGCACCATGGTGCACAGAGGCGATGCGATCTCGTTGCCTCACACGTGCCATCACACGGTGACCGCACGCCGACGCAGCTTCTTTGCAGCCCTGGCAGGTCAAATTGCCTATGCAGCAGGCAGTTTGACCTTCATACCGCTCCCCACTGCTTTCACCTGCATACTCATACTCTCACCTGCACTGACGTGCCGCTGGCCAGCTGCCTCTTGGACGCCTCTGCTCCCGGTGGTGGCGGAGGTGAGGCCGTCCACCGCTCCCTGCCCCTCCCACCACCAGACGACCGGCCACCCCTACCACGGCCACCACGCCCCCCGCCATATGATGATGATGAGGAGCTGGAGGAGGATGGCGCTGGAGGGGGGATACGGAAGGTCTGGCCGGGCATGACCACTTGCTCGATGGCACCGCTGAAGATCAGAGGGTTGCCTGAATAGGGCACGCGCGTGCGGCATCATCAGCAGCAGCAGCACGATCATGACACGTGTGCGGTTGTGTGGCAGAGAGCCCGGGTCCAGATATCACAGAGAAGAGGCGCCACAGCAGATATGGCTTTAGAAGCGCTGGCTTCTGGAATTGGGTCTTTTGCTGTCCTCAGAACGTGTGCATCACATCATACAGTACACGCACCGTTGGCAAAGAGCCTGGCCTTGCCAGGAGCAAGCACCACCGTCGGCGCACTGAACTGCAGCGTCGCGCCACCCTCAGCCGCGCCACCTCCCGCCCCGCCCTTCCCACCCGCACCCGCCTTTCCACCACCACCGCTACCGCTCCCATTCGCCCCGCCCGCCACTCCACCCGCTGCGGACTTGCTGCCGCCGCCGCTGCCCTCCCGTTCATCCCATCCTTTGCCCTTGCCCGCACCATCACTGCCCGTGCCCTTGCCGTCCTTGGCCCGCTCCACCTCCTTGCCCTTGCCGCCTTTTGCCTCCACCGCACCCTTGCCCTCCGTAGCCCCTCCCTCCCTCTCCGCCGCTGCCTTGCCCTTGCCATCCTTGCCTTCCTTCACCGTCCCTCCCTTGCCCTCCACTCCCCCCTTGCCCTTCCCATCCTTCCCTTCCTGCACCTCCTCTCCCTTGCCGCCATCCACAGCTGCCCTGCCCTCCACACCTCCCTTGCCCTTCCCATCCTTCGTGTTCCCTCCTTGGCCACCCATCACCCCAACCACACCAGACGCCAGCCGCTCGCCACCCATCGCCCCAACCACACCAGACTCCAGCCGCTCGCCACCCATCACCCCAACCACACCAGACTCCCCAGTGAACGCAAACAGAGCAGCGCTATGTGCCAAACCCCCAGGAGAGCCAGCCAGCGGGGCCCCAGGAGAAGCTCTGACAAGACGCTCCCGCTGCTGACTCGCCCCCACACGCGCCACCTGATGCGCCAACTCCATCACCACCTCCTCCTTCTCCTCCACCTCCATCTCCTTATCCGCCGCTGCCGCTGCCGCCACCGCCGCCAAAGCAGCAGCAGCAGGCTTCACACCCGCAGTACCCAAGAGCATTGACTCCAGCACACTGGCGATCTCTTCCTGGTGCTGCTGTTGTGATGGTGCGGGCGAGGGCGAAGCCCGCTCCGCTCTGTGCGGCTGCAGCGACGCTGCTGCTGCTGCTGCTGCTGCTGGCGGTGGCGATGGTGATGGCGATGCCTGCCGCTCCACTGCTGGCGGTGGCGGCGGTGGCGAAGCCTGCTGCCGCTGCTCTGCGTGTGCCGGCTGCTGCTGTGGCGATGGTGGCGAAGCCTGCTGCCGCTGCTCTGCGTGTGCTGGCTGCTGCTGTGGCGGTGGTGGCGAAGCCTGCTGCCGCTGCACTGCCTGCGCCTGCTGCTGCGGTGGCGGTGGCGGGGGCGATGCTTGCTTCTGCGCCAACTGCTCCTGCTGCTGCGCTGCCTGCTGCTGCTGCTGCTGCTGTGCCAACTGCTGCTGCTGCTGCTGTTGTGGTTGTGCCGCTTGGTCCACCTCCAGTACTGTTGCAGCCATGGCCACAGGCGTCTTGGTCGCGCCTACAAGAGATGGCACGAGAGGGCAAGAGTGCACAAGGACAAGGTGATACTCAAGGTGAGGCCCTTACATCATCAGGGTTGCATCACATATTCTGCAGCACAAGGCCATAGCATTCGCATCATGCACAGAGAGGGAGGTGTGGCTGAGGCCCGCACCTGATGCAGCCAAACGCTTGGTGGAGGAGGACGCAGGCTTGAGCTTGGGCTTGGGCTGGATGAGCGTGTAGATGTGTGCAGCCAGGTCATCACGCGTCTCCTCCGGCAGGCTCGCCATACCCTGCGTGTGTGTGTGTCGATATTTGCATCTGTTTGGGCGCCTCGGCGGGGCCGGAGCCCACTACCGGCCCACTACTGCATGCATGAAGGCACGCAATGGCGGTTTAGGGCTTGGGGTGTGGGGGTAGCCATGCCTGTCATATGGGCAGCGGCACACGTTAAGAATGGTACGTCGCATGCAGATGATCAAGCTTGCTTGGTGCGTGCCAACAGCTGTTGGTGGGGAGGGTCAGATTGTGAAGCCATCCACGCAGCAAGCGGCAGGACAGGTGCATTCGGAGGAGAGACTGCTTGCCGCACCTGCCGGCGTGTCATCTCATCCTGCCCCTGCAGCTGCCACAAGTGCGCCCTCAGCCCCTCGCTTCCCATCTCACCCCAGGCACACGCACACGCAAAGCACTACCGCACCTGCCGGCGTGTCATCTCATCCTGCCCCTGCAGCCGCCACAAGTGCGCCCTCAGCCCCTCCGCCAGCGTGGCGTCGTTCAGCAGCAACGGCAGAATCGGCTCGGGATCCAGCGACAGCTCCTGGGCCTTGGCCACCAGCCTCGCCATGTCCTTAGGGTTTAGCCGGGCCTGGCTGCCCAGCAGATCCAGCATGGCGCCAACCGCCGCGCCATCCTCCTCCTCCTCCCCGCCTCCCGTACCGCCGTCAGTGTCCATGGTGGGGAAGTCGAACAAGCCCAGGCTAGGGCTTGCGGCGGCCTGCCCCATGCGCTGCGCGGCGCGCTGCTCCTGCCAGGCGAGCTTGGTGTGCACCTCCTTGCGCTGCCGCAGGAGCGCCCGGTCGCGGGCTGGCAGCGGCTGCATGGCAGGGAGAGGGGGCGGGACGGGCGGCGGCGGGGGGGCCGCGGCGCGAGCGGCGGCTTTGGCGGCGGCGGCTCTGGCAAAGGGACCGGCTGGCAGGGGAGTGGATGCATGGGAGGTCTTGGAGGTGGAGGAGGTGGTGGCGGTGGTGACGGTGGTGGTGGCGGTGGTTGGCGGTTGCACCTCGGCGGTTGGCGCGTCGGTTGGTGCCGCTGTCTCTGCCGCGCCCTCGACTGCGTCGGTTGGGGGCGGTTCGGCGGTTGCTGCGGCAGCGGCGGCGGCAGCCTCTTCCCGCCTCTTCTTCTCAAGCTGCTGCTGCTGCAAGAACTCCTCGTGCTGCTTGCTACGCTTGGCCCTCCGCTCCTGTTCCGCCTTGCTCACATGCTTTGGCTTGGGCGGGGCTGCTGCTACTGCTGCGGCTAGTGCTGCGGCAGCGACGGCAGTGGCGTCCGCTACTGCGGCGGCTGCTGGCCGCTCCTCTCCCTCCTCCTCCTTCTCCTCCTCCTCCCCCTGCTCCTGTTTCTCGTCCACCTCTTCCTCTTCCTCTTTCTCCATCCCCACTGCTCCACCCGGCCCCTGCCCGGGCTCCTGCAGGCTTGCCTTCCCCTCAGCTTCCTTCAATTGCGGCCATTGCTGCTGCTCCTGCTGCTCCTGCTCCTCCTCCTCCTGCTGCTCCTGCAGCCGCTGCTGCACTGGTGCATGCTCCTGCTGCTGCTGCTCCTGCAGCTGCTCCTGCTCCTGCAGCCGCTGCTGCGCCTGCGCCAAGCACCACGCCTCTATATCCTCCTCCTCCAACTCCTCCTCCCGCTGCCGCCGCTGCTGCTGCAGCAGCTGCTGCAGCGCCTTGACCTCCTGCTCCCGTCCTCCCTCTCCCTCCTCGGCCCCAGGCCCCATGTGCCCTATGCCTAGGGCCTTCCCAAGCCCTGACAGCACGCCGCCCTTTGAGAACACGCCCCCCTTGAGCAGGTCACCGAGGCTCACCGGCTCATCAAACGTCATGCTCACCTGCAAGTTGACGAGCACGTCGGCAGAAAGCACGCACATGCATTTGTGCACGGTGTACAAACATTGCTGCGCGCACGCGCGGGACCTTTGCTGCAGGACATCCGTCATGGCGCAGCCAAAGCTCTGCTGCAAAAAGGCATCCGAAATCGGATGCATGTCAGAAAAGAGCCTTGGCACGCGTGAAACAACACGCGTCACTCCGTGCTCTTGCTGCTCCACCACCTCCCCTACACGCCCTGCCCTCCTACGCCTCAACCATCCACCTTCACACAAACCAAGCCTCACATTGACCTGCGTAGATCCGTCCTCCTGCTGCTCCACCACCTGGGTCACTCGCGGCTGTGGTGGCGGTGGCGACGGCGGCAGCGGCATGCGCTGCAACCCAGCCGCAGCACCGCCAAACAACGCACCCAGCCCCCAACCTCCCTGCTCCTCCTCCTCCTCCTTTGCCACAGAGCCCCCGCCGCCGCCGTTGCTGCTGCTGGCGGTGCCCTTGCCGCCGCCCCTCCTCCCCTCCTCTTCCTCCTCTTCCTCCTCCTCGTCCTCCTCCTCGTCCTCCTCCTCGTCCTTCTTCTTGATGATCATGGATTGCATGCCCCTCACTCCCATCCCGGGGAAAACGACGTTCGCCACGTCCTCTGGAGACAAGCTGCCATCTGGCCTATAAGCCCTGCGGCCAGCAACCTGCAACGGTGCCAGCAGATACGAGTGGCAGTAGAGCAGTGAACATTTGGTTTGAACAGGCCCCTTCTGGGCAGCAGCCCTCTTGCCTGCACGTCATGGGGCACACACAGCGACGCTTGCATGGTGGCCATCGTGGGTGAGGAAGAGAGCAAGTGAGGTAGGGTAGCAACGGGTGAGTTGAGGCTGCCAGTCTGGGCCAGGCTCACATCCTGGCGCTGCCAGACAGCAAGGATTCAGCTGTCACCCGACAGCGCACTTCAGAAGGGACGGAAACGCGCATGGAGGGGTGGAGGGGACGAGCACGGCGCCGCGAACTGTGCCAAACTGTGCCTGCACCAAACTACACGGCCCCAACCGCCCTAAACCGCCCACCTGCGCCTGCACCAAACCACCCCAACCGCCCGCAAACCACCCCAACCGCCCCAAACCGCCCACCTGGTGCAGCGCTGCGTGCGCCACGGCTGCATCCCTCAGCAGCGCGTTGGGCACGTCAGCGGACGTCAGCTTCCCGAACCCCAGCTCCTCCAGCAGCGCCTCAATGCTCTTGCCCGTTGCCCTCGCCTGGAGAACCATGTACGGGCTCTCCTGGCTCCACTGTTGCGCCATCTTCTTGCGCTTGAGCGCAGTCGCCTGCACAGAGGGACACGTGGCACACCCGCTGCCATGGTCATTTCACCGCACAAGCGCAAAATTGCAGCGCCATCTCGCTTGCCTGCACTGAGACAAGGTCGCAGTCCCACACTATGTCGGGCCAACCCCCACGGCAGCCTCTAGTAGAACCACTGAAAACTTCTCAATGTCTGCCTAACGTGGCATTGAATGGCTTGCATCGCGGGACTGTCACGCACTCTTAAGGGAAGAGCAAGCGTCGCAGGGCCTGCGGCTCCTGGCCAGGCGTACTCAAGGCTCTGCTCAACCTGTGCCCACCAACGCACCTGTTTCCGATACTCCTCTGCCACGTCGTCCACATAGTGCATCACGTCGTCGTCGTCGGTGGGCGCCTCCCGCTCGCCCGCCAGCGTCCTTTTGGCAAGCGCCCACGTGACCGTCCGCACGAGTTGGTACTGCTCCGCCTTGGTCAGGTTCACTGGGCGAGAGCGCCAGGCTTGGGCTGGGCTCTTCTGCTTGCTGGAGCCGAAGCCGCGGCGTTTGGTGCTGCACTGCTGCTTGGTGCTGGACTTGCGCGCCTGGCACACGACTGACGTGCGTGGTGGTGTTGCGGTGGCGGTGCTGCTGCTGCAAGCCGTGGCGTTGCTGCTGCTGCTGGACTGCGGCTTGCGTGCCTGGCACACGACCGACGTGCGTGGTGGTGCTGCGGTGCTGCTGCTGCAGGCCACGGCGTTGGTGTTGCTGCTGCTGGGCCGCGATGGGGCTCCGAGGTGCTGAGGCAGGCTGCGAGACGAGGCGGCCGGCGGGGTGTGGTGGTGATCGGTCCATGGCGCCATGGGAGGCGCAGCGGCCGGTGGCATGGCGGCCTTGATGCCGAAGGAGGCCATGGCCGCGCTGCTGAGCTGCTGCTCTGAGGCAGATCCTGCTGTTTTGGGTGAACACTCGCGGCGGCTTGCAACATTTCATCCGCACGCGAGCGGAGCCCATCCACAGCCTGATCGCCGCTAGCTTTTCGCTGTAGGGACTCCACTGCAAAAGCAGCGCGTTGAGCAGCAGGGCGTGGCCATTCGCGCTCGGACTTGGGCGCGATGCAGCGGAGAGCCGCACCGCAGCCGCCATCGTGCGCATCATCTGCAGCGTGGGGCACCTCGCATGGCACGCATCATTTAGCGCCATTGCCGCCCCAGCCACGAAGGCGGCGGTGGGCTGTCGTCGGGAATGCAGCAGCGCACAGAGGAGCAGCACCAGCAGCACGGCTACTACCAGCGGCTCCATGTCGCCATCACCCTCACCTCCTCCTCCTCCAGGCAGCGTGCACAGGGCAGCAACGCCTGGCACGCGTGCGCTGCGCGGCACGCCGCCCTGCCGCCAGCAGCAGCAGCACCGGCAGGAAAGGCAGCGTGCCCCCGCTAGACGACGAGGTGGACGAGGAGGAGCTGCTGGCCGCGGAAGACGATGAAGCGGAGGAGGGCGAGGAGGACGAGGAGGGCGAGGACGCCGATCTGCTCGACCCGCTCGACGACAGCGACGACCGCGGCGACGACCGGTCCCGGCAGCCCGATGACGAGGACGAAGAGGAGGACGAGTGGGTGGACCAGGAAGAGTTCGACGCGGACGAGGGGGAGGAGGAGGAGGGCGAGGAGGACGACGAGGAAGAAGCCATCCTCCGCGCCACCACCGCCGAGTCCGCAGCCTGGGACGCGCAAGCGCCAGCAGCAGGCGAATCGAAGCAGCAGCAGCGAGGTCGCGGCGGCGCGGCGTCCGAGGGCGCAGCGGGGGCGGCTGGAGCGGGGCCGGGGGCGGCGAGGACGGTCGAGGTGACGCTGACGTACGAGCAGGCGCTGGCGGAGGTGCGCGCGCGCACGCAGTCGACGAATGAGCCGGTGATTCAGGTGCTTTCGGAGGAGGAGGTGGCGCGCATCACGGCGGAGGAGGCGCGCATCGCGGCGGCCAAGCTGCCGGTCATTCCCGGTGGGTTGTGGTGTGGCTTGGGACGTTGGTGATGAGGTGGCGGGGGCAGAGGTGCGATGCAGTGGGTCGCAGTGGGCGGGTGGAGGGGCAAAGGCGGCGGTTGGGCGTGAGGGAATGGGGCTTTCTGCAGCTATCGCAACCCAGCGTCGCCCACTGCGCCCGCAGACGGACTCCCAATGCATGCCCTGACGTGCCAGTGCGCGTCGCCAATGTGCTCCTTCGCAGAGGGCGCGCAAATGAGCCTCAACCGGCAGGGGTACCAGGCCTTCAACATGGTGAGCGGCCCTCGGGTTGGGTTAGGATTGACTGGCAGCGATTGACACGGCAGCGAGTCGTCATGACACACGCGCCCACAGCTTGGGTTACCGTACGGCGGTGCCGGTGGGCTGGACTGGAGCCAGAGATGCGGTTGCTCCACAAGCGGCGTTGGGCTCCCGCACGCTCCTGATCAGGCTCGAGCGATTGCCTGTTTGGGCGCCTGCGATTGCAGGACGGCGTGGAGTTTTTGGTGGCGGAGATGGCCGACGGCAAGCTTGACTTGAAGGACTGCTACGTGCATGACTACGGTGAGGGCTTAGGGTTTGGGTTTGGGTTAGTCACAGCCCGGCAGGTGCTGCACGCATCTGTAGAATGACAACGCTTGAGGACTCCCCTAGTGGCCTTGTCTAGTGTCACACGGCAGGACTGTTGTTGTTGTTGCATCG
>QAXK01001972.1:0-11318 GCA_004335735.1 Chlorella sp. KRBP | reverse complement strand
GGTTCGACTGCTGCTGCTGCTGCGGCGGCGGCTGCGGCGGCTGTGATGGCTGTGATGGTTCATGGTGATGGTGACCGCCGCTGGTGACGCAGCCGTTGACGGGCAGGCCAAGCACGTCCTCACGTTTCTCCTCCTCTTCCCCACCCTCCTCCTCCTCTTGCCCACCCTCCTCCTCCTCCTCCTCGTCACCGCTCCCCTCACCGCCACTCGACGAGCTGCCGCCTACAGCAGCACCGCCGCCATCACCTCCCGGCCCCTCCAGCCGCACGCTCCCCGCCGCCCCCACCATCCCAACCTGCCCGCCCTTCCCACCTTCAGACTCGCCCTGCTGCCTCTGCCGCTGATTCCGCTCCCGCCGCGCTCGTTGCACCTCCCGAGGCCTGGCCGCAGCGGACGCCAGGGGGCCGTTTGGAGAGAAAGAGGGAGAGGGAGGGCGTGGTGGTGGCAGCGCCAGCCCCAAGCAGCCCTGCAGGAGCAACCGCCTCAGTGAGGTGCAGGCCAGCAGCAGCAGCCGCAGGTGCGCGGCCTGCAGGCCGGTGCAGTGTGACACGTCTAGGGTTTGCAGGCGGCCAAGGGTGGCCAGGAGCGCAGGCTCAAGGGACCAAGGGAGGTGCGGGCTGGGTGCTGGGGCGGAGGTGAGGTGCTGCTGCTGCTGCTGCCGCTGATGATGTGGTTGCTCGTCCTGCTCCTGCGGTTGCTGCTGCTGTTGCTGATGTGGTTGCTCTTCCTGCTGCTGCTGTTTGTCCGAGGAGCACGACGCCTTTTCACCCACCACCTCGACTGCAACGCCACCTCCCTTTCCCCTGCCCAAGGAGACGCCTCCTTCCTCCAGGCCCTCTGGACCTGCGCTCGCTGTCTCTGCTGGCAAAAAATCAGTGCTGCTACTGGGAGGGAGGTGGTCGGGAGTAGGCGCGACATGGACAGCAGAGGGTGGAACGAGCGACAGGCCGATGCCGCGGTGCTGGTGGTGGTGGTGGTTTGGCATGGAGGGAGGGTCTAGCAGTCCCGACAGGTCGTTGCCAGCCAGCCGCAGCTCTGCGCATCACGAGGGCATGGAGCGTTCACTCGCGCCAATCGCTCTCCATCCCTTTCAAGTGCAACAGAAGGTTGTGGCGGGCAACTTGCAGCCAGAGCACAGAGAGTGGCTGGTTTAGGAGCCAACTGCTGCGCTTTGGTTTGGAAAGCACATGCTGGTGGCGGTGGTGGCAGGCATGCCTTCCTAAACTCACCAATGGTGGTGGCAGGCAGGCCCCCTAAACTCACCAGTGAGGTGCGTGAGGCGTCCCAGTGCTGACCTCAGCAGGCGCACAAACAGCGTCGTACCACCACCACCACCACCACTGCCGCCACCACCACTGCCGCCACCACCGCCAACGCCCACAGCACCCACCCTGGGACCCCCACCGGATGTGGTGGCAGCAAAGCGCCTCCCCTCCCCACTGCCATCACTCGCCGCAGCACCCTTCCGACCGCCCGCATGCGCGCCACCATGCGGCGCAAGCCCTGACGCGGGCGACCCAAACCCTAACGTTGCCCGCCCCGGCCGCCCTGCCATCAACGCCGCCGCGATCATCCCGTCATCATGAGCGTCAGAGGGTCGGGCGTGGCTGATGGCAGCGCTGCTGCTGGTGCTGGTGCTGCTGCTGCTGTGGGTGGCGGCCGCATGGCGAGGGTTGTGCTGCAGGGCACCAGGTGTGAGCGCGCACAGCGCATCCCTGGGCCGCAGCACGGGCACACCACGCCCACCACCACCACCACCACCGTTGCGGGAGGGCAGCTGCGACGGGTGCCGGTGCCGCAAGCCCTGATCCATGACGGCAACCCCTGAAACCAGCCCAGCAGGCGGCGAATGCGCCAGGGACGCTGCTCCAAGGGCGCCGCTGACGCTGCTGTAGCCGTTGCCATTGCCGCCACCACCACCGCTGCTGTCGTTGCTGTGGTGGTCGCCACAATGCGAGCCGTTGTGCTGGAGCGTGGGAAGGGTGCCGGTGCCCGTTAATGCCTGGGCAAGGGAGGCCTTGTCTCTCTGGGACTGGAAGATATCCGATGGAGAGGCGGCAGAGGTGTGCGCGTGGGCGTTGGTGTGGGCGTCTTGATGATGGCCGTGATGGTGGTGGTTGCTCGAGGTGGCGGTGCAGCAGAGTGAGTAGGAGAGGTCCAGAGTCACGAGGTTGAGCCGATCCTGCACGGGTAAAGGCACGCATGTGGCAAGGGGGACTCTTTTAGCCCAGACACTCCTAGGGGCCCGCCGTGAGCACAGAAGCTGTATTGCAGTGCAGGCACGCATGCGGCAAGATGTACTCTCTAGCGCAGACACTCCTAGGGGGCCGTGTGCACTGCACAGAAGCAGGTTTACCGCGGCCTGGGTTCCCGCTGGGTGTGATGCGGCTAGGGTCTGCAGTAGGGCTTGCTCACGTTGGACGCCAGCATGGCGAGGCAGTGCGGCCCCATCTGCGTGCCCCTGGCCACCAGGTGCTGCAGCGCTCTCCCGCACTTGGACAGCAGGAGCACCAGGTCAACGTCCCTCAGCTCGCTGTGGTGCGACACATCAAGGTACGTGGGGGCCTGGAGGGCCAGGGCCTTGGACAGCAGCTGGAAGGACTGCGGGAAGGGGTGGGGGGGGAGAGAGGGGCAGGGCATGATATGTCGTCATGACGTACGGTGGAGCCTCTGACCTGCCATAGCCTTGGAAGGAAACAAGAGCCTCGCTGCAGGTGTGCGGCTGTGGCGGGCGGTGAAGATCGAGAGCACTGCAGCTGCCAGGCAGCTGGCCAGTTGTTGTTGTGGTGGTTGCGTGCCTTTAGTCGGGGCGGCTGCTCGGGTTAGTGCCACAGTGCTGGCCAGCCTGGCCCCCACCTGTTGAGCCACGAGTTAGTGGGGACTTCACAGGTTGGAGGAAGAGCCGTCCACTCACCAGGTCAGCTTGGCTGTCGTATGGCGCTGGCTCACTGCTGGGGTGCCTGCTCCGAGCCGTTGCCGCTAGCGCTGCCGCCTGCGTGCCCGCCACCCGCGCCCCGCCACCAGCGCCGCCGCTGCCCTCTACAGCCACGCCACCCGCCTGCAAGGACGGAAGAGCAAGGTGAAGGTGCAGCAAGGGCACGTCATGCGCATGCTGTGATGACTGGGTGCGGCATTGCCACGACAGGCCGGCCAACCTACGCCTCAGACTTTCCTTCTTCCCTTCTGCAGCAACAAAGCAAGCAAGAGGTAAAGTGCGGCACCTGGGCACTCGCCTGCCTGCTGTCGGCTCCAGAGGGCGGGTTGAGCACCCACATCGGCGCCCTGGGCAGCACCAGGGCCAACCCAGCACTGCTGCCCACCCCACCCGCATCACCAACGCCCTCTCTGCCACCCGTCCCCGCTGCACTGGCATCATCCGCCCTGGACGCCCTGATGGGCCCAACCTCCTGCTGCTCCCCTCCTGCTGGCGCTGCCGCCTGCCCCTGTGCCACAGCTCCCGCCGCCGCCCCCGTCGCCGCAGCAGCCGTAGCCGATGGCAACCTCACTGACGGTGCTCTAGGCGGAGGCCGGCTGAAGGAATCGTGAGGCGGCGCAGCAGCAGGAGGTGTGGACAGGAGCCCTGCTACCGCACCGTGCGGCGGTGGTGATGGTGACGGCAAAGAGGAGGGCAGGGGATGCTGTGTGGGCCGCCACCTGCCCGCCACACACCCTCCCGCTTCCATCAGCTGTCCGCACGCGACGGAAAACAGCGCGCGGGAGCGTAGCGGCGCGGCGCACGATAAGGACGGCTGCGGCCAGGTGCTGCCGTTGTCGGCGCAGCACGCCGAGGTGCCGTAGAGGTGCGGGCAGCGCTGCCACTGCTGCGTGTGCTGCGCGCCGTGGAGGGTGGGTTGTAGGACGAGCAGGCGCAGGGAGGTGAAGTCAGGGATGCTGCTGACGGGGACGGGGGAGGGCACCTGCGGGCGGGGCGGGTGAGCAGGCAGCAGCGGTGCAAGCAACAAAGGTGGTGCGTGTGCTCTCGGGGTGTGCCTAGTGTTCATCCGCGGCGCTCGTGGGTGGCGTAGGAGGCAGGTGTGGGTCGTTGGGGATGGCGCACCGGGTGGTGCATGTGGTGCTGGCGGGGCGACTGTTGGAAGCGCGGCGGGATGTGCGCCATGACCTCCCGCAGGCACTCGTCCAGCAGCTGCAGGCGGAACCCGTCCGTGACCAGGGCAAAGGTGCTGGCGGTGGCCGCCACGTCTGCGGCGCGAGCGGCAGGCGGCAGGCACCGAGCACCTTTCAATAGGTGCCTTCCTACTGCATGGCTAGCACCACCAGCGTGTGCCAGGCAGCTGCACTCGCGCACCTGGGACGCAGAAGGACGAGAAGTCGATCCTCCTGCTGTTGCCGGCGCTGCTGTTGCTGCCGCTGCCCGCGCTGCTTGGAGCAGCGCTCCCTGTGTGGCTGCTGCTGTGCCAGGGCGAGGTGGCCGGCTGCCGCATGCGCTCGCGTGCGGCGACAAAGAGCGACGAGCGCCAGCTGCCGTCCATGGCACGGGCCAGGGCCGCGACGCGTGAGCTCCACGCCTGGACGCTGCCATCCCCTGCAGCCTCACCGCAGGCACAGGCTGCCTAAACAGGAGCATGCAGCTTGGGACTACTGCAGCGGGACCGCTTCTGTGCCCAGGCACCGCACCAGGCACAGCGACGATGGGCGAGTCGGAGCACCGGAGCTGCAGCGTCAAGGTGCGAAGCCTGGCGCTCGTTGCTGCGGCGCTCACGAGGTCCGGCAAGGCGAGCTGGCACAGGACCTCGAGCAACAAGGCGTCCGGCAGCTCCAGCAGCCGCGATGTAGCAGGAGGAGGCTCATCCTCCGCTGCTGAGTCTGTCATGGGTAAGCTTCTGCCCAATGAGCCTGTCCGCGGCGAGGTGTGCGGGGTGCATGGCGTGGCGTGCGCGAATGCGAGCGTGGCAGCTAGTAGTTGCAACAGGCAGGAAGAGAGAGAAGACCCTCAAGCGCAAGAAAGGTGTCCTCATCAGGCAAAGAGGCGTACGAGCTTGAAGGCGAGCACCAGCACAAACACGAGCGTGATGATGAGGATGAAGATGCAGAGCCCGCCCCTCCAGTGCGACGTGTCCTTCATGAGCTGCTTGACCTGCATTGGACAAGTGTGCCCATGGTCCGCAGGCCGATTAGCGTTGCCGGGATGGCTTCCTGTGCAGCCTGCCTGGCACCCGCCAGGTGTTCAACATCTGCCATCGTGCTTGATAATGAGGCGAAGCGTAGTGAGGGCTATGGCCGTGCTTCGACCTGCGGTGCAGGGCCCCCCGCAACGTGCACTAGCTCCAGGCCCAAGAGGCGCACCTTGAGCGTGGCTGCCTTCATGCGGCTCTGCGTCACGTCCACCTGGTCGTCCAAGTCGTCCAGCAGGCGCGTCTGCAGATCCACCTCCTCACCAATGGCCAGCGCTATGTGCTGCAGTGCGTGGTGCGCGGGCACAACAGGCGACGGGAGTGAGCCACCAGGCCACGACGCGTGGACTGCTACCTCATACGGGACTACATCTGATAGAGAACCAAACAACCTGTTTAGAGCTCGCAAGCTGCAGTGCTGGGTCGTGCCACACAAGGCAGGCAGGTGACGCCACCCGTGACCTACAAGCATGCCCATCCCCTCCCTCACCTTGGTGTTCTTGACTGACTTCTCCACCTGGTCCAGCACCTGGTCCTGCTGGCTCATCATCTGCCGCTGCAGCTGCAGGATGCCCGCGCCGTCCAGCTCCGCCGTGGCCTCCGTCTCCTGAGGCGTGATGCCCTGCTGCGTGGCCCCGCCCAAAAGCATCTCCCTGCGGCAGGGCGGATGGCATACCTCCATAGGGTTGGCGTGCTGCCTCGTGCCAAAGGTGAGGTGCTGCATTTGACGCTGTGTGCACCGCCCACGCGCGCACCTGTCCGAGTGTGCCGGCGTGCGCCGGATCGCCGCCTGCATCTGCTCCCGCCTGTTGCGCAGGTCGTAGAGCATGTCACGCCGCCGGTTGCGTTCCTGTTCTGACCTGCAGCCAAGTGTGTGTGTGTCGCACCAGCCAGGTGCACACCAGCGGGTGACGGACGCAAGTCCCCGCACACGCCCGGCAGCACTGCTGCTGCCAGTGGACCCCTTCGTACGCACAGCTGCGAGTCTGGCGTGTCCACGCTCTTGAGCAGCTTCTCAATCAGCGTGCCCAACGTCCCCAGCTTCCGCCGTGCCGTGGCCGTCTTCCGGGAGGCCTCAGGGCCCCCCCCAGCGTTGGTCACATTGCGGTCCTGCAGCCCCACAGCCCATGGCAGGTGCACAGCAGCGTGTCTAGGTGGACCAGAGCGTGCGGCGTCATTCCTTGCGCTGGACATCGTCGAGGGAACCCTTCGCGCACCTGGATGAGCTGCAGGATTTCCTGCGCGAGCTGCTTGGCCTCGTCGAACTCCTTGATGAACGCGTCGCTGTCCAGACGCAGGCCTGTGAAGGTGCGTGGAGGGGAGGGGTGGGCACTCGCGCGTGAACGTCAGTCCCGCTTTGCGCGCGCTGTGCACTGTCGCTGCGCGTCGCGAGGCTAAGGCCACAACGCTCAGGCGTGCGCGCGCTGATCGGAGGCGCACCGGAGGGCATCCTTGAGGATGGTCGGAGCAGGAGCGGAGGAGGAGGAGAGGAGAGGAGCTGTGGGACTGTCTCTGCTTACACGCAGCAACACCAAAACAAGCTGCAGGACTCCTCTGCTGGCAATGCGGGATGATCCCGCCGCGCATGACGTTTGAACGCCTTCACTGGCGCACGGCTTCAGGTGGGGTTATCGTACGTGGCGCCAATGATGCCGGCCAGGTCACCCTGCCGGGCGAGGTCGTAGTTGTCGCTGACCTGCGCGGTTGAGGGACCATCACGTGACCGACAGCTGGCGGGTGGGCCGGGTGGAGCTGCAGGGTCCCCATTGGTATACTGCCATCCACCATCATCATCACCTTTGCCCAGTTGATGAGGCGCGGCAAGGCGTCGACGTAGGCCGTCTTGTTGGGGCCGTACGTGAGGTAGTACGCGTGCTCCCACACGTCCAGGCCCAGGATGGGCACGCCGCGCTTCACGTTGTCAATCTGCACACGGGCATGCGGCTCGCCATCATCATCACCACGCCATCAACCTGGCGAACTCGGCAACATCACTTGGTTGGGCGGGACAAGTGCGCATGACCCAGCAATAGCTGCAAAAGCGCCATCAACGAAGTGCTCACGTGCATGAGTGGGTTGTCCTGGTTGAGCGTGTCGGAGATGAAGAGCGCGCCCTCCTTGGGCCGCTCCACCAGCCAGGCCCACCCCGAGCCAAAGTGCTCCTTGGCCGTCGTCAGCAACTGCGCAGCGTCACGAGGTGCCGGCGATATGCACCTGTGTGTGTGTGTGTGCACGCGCTCACTGGCGCCCACTTGCTTGAGGTGCCAGCGTGGCACGAGGCTTTAGCCTGTCCGCTCACCTGCTGCAGCATCCTGTCAAACGAGCCAAAGCTCTGGTTGATGGCCTGGGCGAACCGCGGGGAGATGAGCGCCTGAGGGCTGGTGGCGTTGCTGCTGGCGTTCAAGGGCAGGAGCGTCTGCCACCACAAGTCATGGTTCCAGGCGCCGCCGCCGTTGTTGCGCACCTGCACTGGCGTGGATACGCAACCACCACGCATGACTCAGTGACTCTTGGTGCATTGGTGCCGGCGGCCAGAACCCCGCAAGCTGCCAATACACGCACACAAACCAGGCATGGCGTTGGCCCACTTTATGGCGCACCCAAGGGGCGACAATCACACACGCTCAACGATGCAGCCTGGGCAGGCGTCTTGTCTCTCCTCACTCTGCTGCCTCATCCTGCAAGCTACCCCACTGGGCACGCCAACGCACCGTAGTCTCGATTTCCTTGGGCAGCTTGCCCTTGTGCACGTTGCCCGACAGCACGTCGTCCAGGGACCCGCGCTGCTTGCCGCCCTCACCGCCGCTCTCACCGCCCTCGCCGTCCTCGCCGCCCACGCGCGCCAAGAGCTCATGGAGCGGCAGCGAACGCAGAGAACTGTCTGCGCGCCGCGAAGGGTAAGGAGGTTGCGCAGGTGTACACGCTGCAGCAGATTCCACGCACTTGCTCCCCGCCGGCAGCAACCCAAGCAAGTCGACGCACAGTTGGCGATGGCGGCGTTGAGGTTGCGGATGTAAGTGGCGTGGTGTCCCTGCAGAGGTGCGTGGCAGCACAGCGCCAGCGGGTGATGGGGGCGTGTGTGCGTCGTGATGGTGGCAGCCCTCGTACCCCACGCTGCCGGTTCCCTGCTCACATCATGGTGCAGCACGTTGGTGCGGCTGTCAATCACAGGCTCTGTGGCGTTCGGATCGAAGGGAAGCGGCGGAAGGAGGTACTCGGCGCAAGCGGGAGCTCCGCAGAGCGCGCAGAGTGCGAGGAGCACGGTCGCAAGCGCCGAGGAGGCCATTTGCGTCGCAGGAGGAAGAGCTGGTGAACTGGCTGCTTGGTTCCGATCGGCGTGTGGGGCGAGTGTTTGAGGGCCGTCGGTCACCCGGGAGCCAGAGCAGTATCACACCAAGACTTGGACTGGACTGGGGCTCTGGCCTGCCTTAGTAGAGCTTACACAGCGGCACTTCCTTTCCCGCGTGCTGCCCAGACAGGTCCAAAGCTGAGACTCACAACAGGAACAGGTCCGCACACGCCAGCCGCACACGCACACACAGCAACTGGCCGAACAGCCTCGAGGAGGCCGTGCACACCACTGGGAAGCAGCAAACACAGGACGCAGAGCTAGGACACGGCACACACAGCCAGCAGCGCCACACGCGGCGCGTCGTGGCTCAAGCATCCCACAGTCAACGACCAGGCAACGTGAAACCATACATGCAGGCGTGCTTGGTGACATGAAAAACTCCTCTGGCAAAGCGAGCATACGGGCCGCAGCCGTGTGGCATGGCGCTGGGCCAAAGGCAGCAGCCATCAGCAGTCACAGCAGCGCAACCAGGAATGTTCTGCACTGCAGGTGAAGTCGGGAACGCTACAGCCTAACACGCATCACCAAGGCAGGCCTCGGGTGCAACCCACAGGAGTACATCCGTCTACCCACCGCGCCCTTCTCCTTCATCAGCATGCCTGTGCCTTGTCACTCAGGCCAGCTCCATTCCACCGTCAGCACCACAGCACCCTTGCTCACGCGCTGCACCTCCTGCACCGCCTCCTCCCACGCCCGCTTGTGCTGCACCTCACTCAAGCGTCCAGGGCACTTCGGGTGCAACACCTTGACTGTGCACAGCGCTGGCTGCGCACCCGCTCCCTCTCCCCTGGTGCTGCTCCTGGCTGTGCGCACGTACTGCACCACATCGGAGGGCAGCACACACGGCCTCTGCAACTCCAAGGTGGCCAGCCAACTCAAGCTGCTGGCCACCTGCGCAAGCACCTCCCTGGACATGCCGCTATACAGCAGCTTCAGAGACGTGCAGGTGCGTGGCAGCACCTGGCCCAGCACCTTGACCACCTCCACGTTCCACGAACAACAACTCACTCCCAGGCTCGGCAGTGAGGTGAGCAGCGGCTGCAGGGCCACCAGGGCATCCTCCATGGCTTGCAGGGTGTGAGTGCCAAGAATCACCAGTACTGGCGTTTCGCCCTTGACGCCCCGCCATGCAAAGCCAGCAGGGAAGACGCGCGTGACGTTGGCCACTGCCGCCCGCACCTCCTGGCTAGAGCTGCGCTCATCCACAACCAGGCACTGCCATGCGACTGGCTGCTTGAGGGAGTGCAGGGGCATGCGTGCCAGGTTTCGCACTGTCACCCCCTCCATGTCAAGCTCCTCCCACCGGCAGGGGTGTTGCTGGCTGTCTGTGTAACGCCGCTGCAGGGTGAAAGCCGAACAGCTGCCCCACCAGAGACTCGTGAGATGCGGCAGACCCAGCAGCACCTCCATCATGGCGTCGCCGTCCGCGCCTCTTGCCATCACAGCGCCATCTGGGGAGGTGATGAGGCGCAGCGTCCGCAGCTGCTGCAGGGCTGGGACCACCAGGCCAAGCTCCTCGGGTGTGTGGCAGGGGAAGGCAAATTGCTGCAAGCGTGTGCACCGCGCCACGTGCTGCAGCGTCGCCTTCCAGCCGGGTGTGAGCGTCCGAGTGCCGGGCAGGTATTGCAGGTAGGAGCTGTGCAGTTGCAGCGCAGTGAGCTGGGTGCCCAGCGCCAGGAGGAACAGCGTTGGGCACGAACTGTCGTCCAGGGTAATGAAGGAGAGGCTGGGAAGCTTGGCCAGCTGCTTGAGCTGCGCCGTGGCCACCGCTGTGCTGGATGCTGCTGCTGCGCCATACGCGCCCACTGACAGCGTCTCGATGCGCAAAAGGCACAGCCTGCTGCATGAGACGTCCAGCAGAGTCGTCCTCGCCTCAGGCGTGAGGCGGCAGTGTCTGATGATGATGTAGTCGAGGATCGGCAGCAGGCGCCGATGCCGCTGGGGATGAGCACGTCCAGCGTCAGGCCCTGCGCACACACGCGTGCCGTGCGCACGTAAGCATGATGGCCTTGCACATGGTGCCTCGGCGCGGTGCCTTGACGCTAAAATCACTCACGTGCAGCTGGAGGGAACGGATGCATGGTAGGCGCACGCTGGCGTCCAGCAGCTCAGCCACACAGCGCCCAGGAGTGGAACTGAACTTGCTCCAGATCGTCAGAGCACTGATGCCTTGGTCCTCGTGCTGCTCTCCGTCCCACAGCGCCTGCAGCAGCTTGGCGCTGGGCACCTTCGAGTGCGATTGGTCCACGCTCCAGCCAAGGATGTACAGCGACGTGTTCACCAGCGCGCGGGCGAACGCCTTGCACGTCGCGAGCGCCGCTTGAGCTGAAGCCTTGTCGCCCCGCAGAGGCGAGGCGCTGAGGCAGATCCGGAGCACGTCTTCGGGCAAGGACGCCCAGTCGCGCTGCTGCTCTTGCTCTGCTAGCTGCAGCTGCTCCAGTTGCTGCTGCATGGCGGGTGAGTGCTGTGCTGCACGGTGCTGTGCGCGGGCACCGTGCGCATGGGGCTTGCGCGCCGCGCGAGGACGCGAGCAGGCGGGCCCTGTGAGAGCAGGATGCTCTGATGGCATGCATGGCAGCTTCAAGCTGTACCATGGCCTGGGCACGCGTTTGGACTGCGCCGGGCGCGAACCTGGTGCACATTGCGGCATCACGCCTGGCCCCTTGTCCAGTACACTGCCACACCACTCGCCCTTGTGGCGTGTGTGTGTGTGTGCGCTTGCAAACGGGGCGGCCCAGCCGCGGTGACCAAGGCAACTCGGATCAGCAGCGAGGAAGATTAGGCACCAGCCCAGGCCAGAGCATGCAGTCACCGAGCCACCAAAGCACCAACGT
>QAXK01001970.1:0-14161 GCA_004335735.1 Chlorella sp. KRBP | reverse complement strand
GCCCTGGTGCTGCTGCCGCGCATACGGCGGGACATTGCGGAGCACAAGCGCCTGCACTTTGCACTCTTCCAGGCGCTCAAGAAGGCAACATACAAGCCAGGCGCCTTCTACAAGGTAAGACCGCACTGTACTCATTGCACTGTACAGTACATGTTGCTGCTTGGTATTTATTTCCACAAGCAAGCCCCAGGCTTGTTTAAAAAGTAATGTTTGGGCAATCAGGGACACTGCTTTACTTTATGCTGACATGTCCTCTTCTAGAGCTCGTCCTGTCCTCACAATCGTCTGCCTCCAACCTACCTTCCTGCCTGCCGCTGCTGGCTGGCAGTGGCATCCGCACGTTTGCCCTGCATTGATTTCAAGCTTCTGATAGCCCCATCTAGCTCACACTCTGTCTGCCTGGTCCCCCCCCCCCACACACACACACCACCACCACCCTCTGCTGCCCCACCCCCACATCCACCACGCCCCCTCAGGGCCTGCTGCTGCCGCTGGCAGGCAGTGGCACCTGCACCATCAGGGAGGCCGTCATCTTCAGCAGCGTCATCAACCGCTGCAGCCTGCCCGTGCTGCACAGCGCTGCCGCGCTGCTGCGCCTGGCGCAGATGAGCTACAGCGGCGTCACCAGCTACTTCATACGCATACTGCTGGACAAGAAGTATGCACTGCCACTCAAGGTGCGCCAGGGTGCAGATTTTAGGGTGTGGCAAAACCATGCTGGGTTGCAAGTCCTGGGTTGAGGTTTTAGGGCACTGAGGGCGCAGGCAGAGTACAGCGATGCCACCCCGACAGCAGTATGTGGACAGGAAGTATGCACGGCCACTCAAGGTGCGCCAGGGTCCAAGGTGCAGGGTGTGCCGGGGTTGTAGGGGGGGTTCAGGGTGGGCTTTTTTTCAATTTTGTGCCTGTATGTGTCTGGTTCTCGAATAGAACATCCGTGCCTCCCTCCGTTGACAACAAGGACTGATGTGTGTGTCTCTGCTGCTTGCCTGCAGGTGGTTGATGCGCTGTCGCGGCACTTCCTGGCCTTTGGCAGCGACCCGCGTGTAATGCCCGTCATCTGGCACGCCAGCCTGCTGATCTTTGTGCAGCGCTACAAGCACCAGCTGACAGCAGCAGACAGGGATGCACTGATGCAGCTCACCACACAGCAGCACCACTACGGGGTAAGCCTTGGGGCACACACACATCCCGCATGCCTGTTAACCTTGTCCCGGGTGTGGGCACGACACACAGAGCTTGACACACAGAGCTTGCTTTGGACCATGATTCATGTCACATGAATCATGTGCATTGTTCTTAGCTGCGTCCATACCAAGACTGTGCCATATGTGTCGATACTGAGAGGTGGTCCCTGTGTTGCCCTGTGTTGCTGCTGCTGTGGGTCTGCAGGTCAGCCCCGAGGTTGCACGTGAGCTGGAGGCTGCAGTGCCACGTGATGCACGCCCAGCAGCAGCAGCAATAGGGCCCGGCGGCCACAAAGCAGCAGCAGCAGCAGCAGGTGTCAGCAGGATGCTTGTTGAGAGCAGGGTGGGGCAGCATGTGGTTGAGGACCTGCACAACCTGCCTGCAGTGCCTGTCATGGAGGAAGACTGAAGGGCACGGGTTAGTCAGCTGATAAGCTGACCAGCTGCAGTGGGCTGATTAGTCATGGTTGTGTCATGCTGATGTGTCATAAGCTGTGAGCTTTCTGGGTTTACACAACCGCCTGCAGTGCCTGTTAGCTGGCGAGGTACTGGCCGCCGATGCACTGTGTGACACTCAGCATGTCGTGCTTGCCTGGGGTGCTGTACGAGTTGCGTGGCGTCAGCTCCAACACTGTTGGCAACTTGCAAACAGCCTCCTGGCAGCAGCATGGGCAGCAGCAGCCACACAATACGTCAACATCACTACACATGCGCTGACCACATGCATGTTGGCTTTGCTTGGCACAACATGCAGCACAGGGTGCCTGCACTAGAGGCTGCACACACTGTTTTTTTTGACAAACTTAAGCTGGCAACAGCACGCCAACTCACATACTGACCGGGCTCCACACAGTGTCACCGGCTGGTCAGCATGAGCTACAGCACTCCAACCACACTCACACCCATACACACATACTGACAGTCCTGGCACACGTCACACAATGTGCGTCAATGTTGAGCAAGCTACACTTGCCTTGACACAGGTGCAGGAGGAGTCGATGAGTGTCACAGAGAGGCATGAAAGGTCATCCAGCTCCATCAGAGGAACAGCCAGGTGCACCTGGCAAGCACGTGCTTGACCTGCAGCCAAACACACAGAAGCAGGAGCAGGCCCTTTGGGTCATCCCAACTGCAACAACATCTATGTGCAAACCAGAGACAATAATCAAACGCTGTGACTGGTAGTCACTGGCTCAGGCCAGCACAAAGCTTGGCTTGGGTGGGTTCTGTTCAGCGCAGACAGCAAAGAAGAAGACAGCAAAGACAGCAGCAGCAACAGACAAGGCACAAAAACAAAACAAAGACCCGCTTGCTTGATTTGCCCCTTCGACACAATGCAAACTGTCTCTACAACTGCTTGGCCGCTACTGAGCCTTCCTCTGCCCCACCTGCGCTCTTAGGCTGGCTCAACTACCACAGCACTGCTGAGCAGCAGTAAGGATCTGTAGACAGGGCGCGCGAAAACCAATGGCTCGCTAGCTCGCTCACTTGCTCCATGCACAGGAACATGCAGAGATCTGGAGGTCCTCTGAATCTAGCATGTGCGCTTCTCTCACCTGTGCCACACACAAGAGCGCGGCTAATTGTGGCCCTGTCCTCTGCACGGGGACTCTTGGCCCAGCCATGCCGATGCAGTAGTTGATATTGAGGCCAAGACACGCACTGTGCTGCTTGTACGGTGGTACACAAGACGCAGTGCCTGCCTGCACTTCTTGAATGTACAGCTCCCCACCACAAGCATTCAAGCACGCGGGAAGGCTGCTGAAATTTGCTTGCAGAGTTGGGATTAATGTTGAGAGGTTTTTCGGAGTGCAGGTATACGTGAGGCTAGTCAGGACCGTCACTGTGAACCGCGGGTTCAACTACCCGCTACTTTTGGCCCAAGCGCTGGCCTTGCTGAGAGGCAAACCCTTCGCTGGCCGTATGTCAAAAACGGTTAGATTATGTATACAGTGTAAAGAAGGCAGGCGATGGTTATTTGCCGAAGCCAACTGGCAGGGGTTGGGACAAAGACTCTCACTGACCTGTATGGTTTGACACACCCACACACAGTGTGTATAGAAGGCCTAGGCCTAGGCCTTACAACCCTATTTTTCCACTTTCAGCACTATCCTTTTGATTCCACTATTGGGCGACTGGAATCAGTCAACATAAATGCCAGCACCCGTCAATGTCCAAGCCTGCAACTGCCTCTTGTCAGAAGAATAGTAATCTGAGACCCCGTCAGAAGTTGGTAATCCGTCATCGTCAGTCTACATGCCCTAGGGCCCTGCTCTGCAGTCAGCATGGTCCTGCTGTGTTTGTACTGCCATGCCCGCCATCCTCACGATTAGCTGCTGCACCCCTGCCTTCTCAACTGCCAGATCCTCCTCCTGCCTGCATACCGCTGCGCGCTGCTCGTCAAGGCTGCTGACATCTGCGGCCCAGCCATCCAGCACTGTCGCCAATGCGTCCTCATGTGAGACTCGCTGCTGGCCTCTAAACAGCCGCTGCAGCTCTGCTGGGTCCAGCCCATGCAGCTCCTTGGCCAGCCGTGCGAATGCTGCCATGTACATGTGGTGTGTGCTGGCAGCAACCTGTGCAGCCTTCACCAGCTGTACAGCAGTGACTTCAGGCTGCCCCCAGGCGTCCAGCAGCAGCTGCACTATCCCCACATGCCCTTTGCGAGCAGCCACTGACAGAGCTGTGTCACCACGGGGGATATGCCGCCGTGGGTTTGCACCCTTGCGCAGCAGCAGCTGCACCACCTCAAGGTGGGCAGTTGTGGGCCTCCCTGAGCTGCTGCATGCAAGCGCTGTATGCCACCTGGTCGAGTGTGTCCACAGCTGCACCAGCTGCCAGCAGCAGCCGCACCACCTTGAGGTGCCCTGCATCTGCTGCTACAACCAGAGGGGTCACCCCAGGAGACGAGAGGTTGTAGCTGCCTAACTACAGCCCGGGGCTGTAACACTGCAGTCGGGCAGCTACAGCCTCTCGTCTGTCAACCTCAAGTGCAGTTTACCCGTGTACAGATACATCAAGTATGTCTTTCATATGTTCAAGCCGCGGACCAGGGTGCTGCACCTCGCCAGTAGTTGTGAGCGCAGAAAGCGCGCCGTGCGGCCATCCCATGCTACGTCGGGATCTGTGCATCTGGATGCGCGCACGCCAGTGCTGCAAAGTGCTAAACATACATTGAGTCGACGTCGCTTGGATGTGCTTACTTGCAAATGTGCGGACGTGCGGATGTGCGATCAAGGTACCGTCACTGCTACACCAAGAAAATCAGGCCAGCCAAACCTTGACGCAGTACGACGTTTGCTTGCTGCATTCCCTTGCCGACTTATTGTGTGATTTTTGCTGTGTTGTTGGTGATACCTGGTGGCCACCATGGCATACTGTCTCCTGACAGAGCAGCACCGGATGGACTGCCTGAAGAAGGCGCCTGTACCTAGACTGTGGCATGACAACTCTGTTTGCAGCAGCTGCCAGACGAGGTCAGGAGGTCGGACAAGAGTCTGTGGGCATTTCTGCAGCAATGAATATCCAACTGCTCTTGGTTCCAATGCATGCCGCCTTGCATTTAGTCCCGCAGTTACACAATCCAGATCACAGCTGCAACAGCTGCTGCTGCTGCAAACCCCCTACACTCTGCAGCTACCCTGCTGTTTGCAGCCCTGACAACACGCGTCACTGACAACCAGAGCTGTGACAAGTGTCAGCAGCTGCAGTGCCAGCAACAACACATCATCTACGCTGCCGCACTCCAGAGTCAAGTTCAGATCTGCACTACGTCCTCACAATCCATCCTCTGGACACTCAAACACACTGTGCTGGGCACACTGCTGCAGCAGCACTGGCTGACACTGCCCCAGTGTACCTCCACACCTTGCAACATGAGCACCACACACGCGCTGCCACTGTGCACTAGTACTGCTTGCTGTACTGCCCAGCAATCTGCATTGCTCCCCCCGCAGCTGCCTCTCGCTGCGCAACACCGGACACACAGCAATTGTGTTTAGCGCTTGCTTGTACCACACCAGCACACCATGATCGCTGCGCACCACACCAGTGCATGGCAATTGCGTGCAGCGCCTGCTTGCTGTACAACACACCAGGCGCAATGATGCACCTGTGACAAACACCACCACACCTTGCACAACTTGCCTTACTGGCTGTGGGCACAAAATTGCAGACTCGGGGCGCGCACAATCGAATCCTTCAATGAATGGCAGTCACGTGACGTGCATATGTACATTACGCGCAGCCCTTTTCGTCCTGCAAAATCACACAGCGCAGCGCAGCGCAGCACAGCCGAGCGCAGCGCAGCACAGCACACAGCACTGGACAACGTATGGGCCCGCAAGGTGGCCAGAAGCAATGGCCTCCAACACACGCGGGGCACAGCATGCAATCGCAAGCACAAGGGATACATGCACACAACCATCCACAATATGTCGAGTGGAACATGCGCAGCTGAGCCAGCAGCACAACTATACAGCCAAGCAGGCAAAGCATGCAGCTTGCGGAAGTCAAATAATAGCGGAGTGTGTGCTGACATTGCAAAGCTGTTTCTCAGCCTGCCTGTGCACTTACACACCCACACAGCTGTACACCTGCACACCTTGACACACAAGACTCGTGTCAAGACAAAAAGGTACTCACAAGGTCCCCTTTCGGGGCTTTCTTTGACACACCTGCCCTCTGCACACCACTGTACATATCACACACACACATCCCCCGTGTCAGTACACACCTCACTCACATGTCCACTCTCACACTCGTCACACAAACCATGGCCAGCCACCAGCACTGTGCAAGCAGCACCCACAACCTAATACAGCATCAACACCAGCGGGTGGCATGCGCCCATGCAACAGCAGCAGCATATGCACACAAGAACCATGCTTGAACCACGGTCAGCGCACACGCACATGGGAACCATGCTAGAACCAAGGCCAGGAGCCAAGCGTTACTGGAGCATCCACCAGTCTTGCCAACCTATAGAACCCTTCACTCTGCAAAGGTGCTCTCAAGTATGCACACACAGGTCCCAGTCCCCGCACGCCACAAGCAGTTAGGCAGCGGACTGTAGTACGCGAACCGCACAACCCAGAGAGTTTTGGCTTGGCTTCGATGCCCCCACGCACCCTCAAAGCAAAGCCACCTGCACCATGCTTTTGCACACCACATCATGCGGTGTGACACCACACGCATGTCAGCACTCTCTGTATGCACAGAACAAGTTTGAAAGCAGCACCACAGCTGTACAAGTGACAAGCAGAGTGGGTGGTAGGAGAGGGGATAGCCCTAGGCATAGGGAAGGGTAAACCCTAGGAAACAGGTGAGGTGCTCTGTGCTGTGCACGCCAGCCCTACAATCAGGCGGGAAAACCAATGCTTTCAAGTGCACCACTGAACAGGGCACCCATGGTCAGCACAACTACATCCACAGCAGCTGATGCATAGAAGCTCCCTTGACAACAGCAACCGCATGACAAGACACACATGATGCATGTATCAAGCATGCATGCGACCGCACAGGACGTATGATCAGGCAGCTAGCATGTGGGCGTGTTAGCCCCACCCACTTTCAAAACAAGCCGACAGCTGGATGCAAGCTGGGCATAACCAGGTAGTACGCTTGCTGCTTTTTGTAGAAGGCAAGCAAGCAGGAAAGCACACCACTGGCGTGCAATACCACAACACAACCACAGCCTACCACATGGTGGCTTTATCCTGGCCTCAAACGACTTTGACCCCGCCTGTGGACTCCCCACAACCCCCAACCACACGCCAACCACCTCAGCCTCCAGACAAACGCACTGTTTGGCAGCCAGGGCCCTCTGATCTAGTGCTGCTATCAGGTCAGAGCAAGCCAGCAGGAAACATGTCTTCCACTCTTTGACAACCAACCGCACCCAGACACACGGACCCTTCCCCTCGCCCATCGCACCCAAACCACAAGCCCCTCCAGTGCGCGTCACAGCCTTTCAGAAGCGCCCTCAACCAGCCAGCTCACGTTCCTGCTCACACTCTCTCCCACCCACAGGCGTAACCCCTTCCAAAACAAGCTGCTGTCCAAGCCAAGCCCTGGACAATGTGGCAAGCACAGCCACAACAGCCGCCCACCCCAGTCCACCAACAGAAGCAACCTACACACCCAATCACAGCTGCCAGGTGTCATGCAGGAGGCGCCCCGCCGCCTGCATGGCAGTCACTGCTGCCAGGCCTGTGATCACTGCAGCAGCAGCAGGGTCTGGCACAGATGCAGCCACCTGCAGGGGCACTGCCGCACCCCCTGCAAACCCACCCATCGCCATCCCACCCCCAGCCACCGCAGGGCTCATGCCAGCAGGCCCTGCACTGCCACTGGACCCACAGGGTGACATTGCAGCCTGCTGCCAGCTGTAGCCCGACTGCTGCTGCCTGTGCTGCTGCATCAGCTGCTGCCGCAGCACCTGCCCGCTCTGCCTAGCTGCCTCGTGAGCCTCCAGCTCTGCCAGTGCAGCAGCTGCCTGCTGCTCAAGGTCCTGCAGGGACTGCTTGGCAGTGGCTGCCTGGCCCTCCCACTGCGTTAGCGCAGCAACAGCCTTAGCAGCCTGCTCGGCACGCTGGCTCAGCCCTGCGCTTCTGCTGCTGCTGCTGGAAGCAGCTGTGGAGGCAGCCTGTGGCACATCAGCACCCCCAGATACTGCTGCAGGGGCTGCTGGTGCAGCAGCAGCAACCACGGCACCCGCAGCAGCACCAACAGCAGCGGCGGCTGCGACTGCGGCAGCCTGGCGGGAAGATGAAATGGCGGCGAGTGCCTGTTGGGCTTCCAGTGCCTGCAGGCTGAGCTGCTCCCTGGCAGCCACAGCAGCAGCTGTACGTGCCTGCAGCTCAGCCAGCCTCTCAGGGCCCCTGGCACTGCTGCTGCTGCTGCTGGTGGTGTCGTCGGGGGCATAGATGCTCTGGTATCTATCAGACACACCCCTGCTGCTGCTGCTGCTACTGCTGCTGCTGCTGACCAGGGCAGGGCTGTTGAGGACCCTGCTGGCAAAGCGAGCCCCCCGGGGGCTGTTGGCAACAGCCGACCCGGTTGCTGCAGTCACCGCAGACCCCGCTGCTGCCACAGCAGCAGTCTTGAGTGACGGCACAGCTGCACTGTTGACAGAAGACCGGCCCTGCAGCTGAGACGCGACATCACCACCGCCGTGCTGCTGCTGCTCGAAGACGGTGGGGGTCTCAGGGGGTCCTACCACAGCAGTGCCTGCTGCTGTCGCCACTGCTGTCGCGGCAGCAGCGGCGGCTGCGGCGCCCAGGATGCTGGCAGCACTGCTGCTACCGTCAGCCGTCGCTGCCGGCAGTGCCATGGCAGCAGCAGCAGAGCGTGGTGTGCCTGCCAGAGCTGCGACTGCCTCAGGGCTTGCCCCACCCATGAGGGCTGCAATCTGTGTCTTCCTGTTAGTCATCCTGCGCTGCAGCTCTGCAATCTTTGACCTCATGAACTGCATGTCCTCCTGGACAGCAGCTGCTGTCACGCCCACAGCTGCTGCAGGTGCTGCTGCTGCTGTGTCAGCAGCAGCAGGAGCAGAAGAGCCCGCGGGTGTGCTGCTGTCAGTGACAAAGTCCACTGAGGTCTCCATTGCTGCTGTTGCTGGGACTGCGTCTGCTGCTGGGGGCATGGGGTGCACAGGGTGCTCGGGGGCTTCAGCAGCAGCAAAGGCTGCGGGAGCTGCAGGGGCTGCTGCGGTGGCTGCCACTGGCTGCAGCTCAAACACAGCCCATGGGGCAGCAGCCGGCACAGGGACAGCAGGTGCCTCAGGGACTGGTGCTGCATCAGCTGGGCCTGGGGCAGCAGCTGCATCTGCGGCCATGAACGCAGCCGCACTGCTGCCAGCAGCAGCACTGGTGGGCACAGCCTCCAGGACAGTGCTGCTGCCGCCATAGCCGCTGCCACTGCTGCCGTTGCTGCCGTTGCTGCCGTTGCTGCCATTGTCGTCGTCATCATCGCTGTCCCAGTCACTGTCACTCTCCTGCTGCAGCTGCTGCTGCTGCTGTATTGCCTCCTGCTGTACCGCCTCCTGTACTGCCTCCTGGGCCTCCTGCTGCCAGTGGCGGTCAAAGGTGGCGGCAGACGCGGAGGCTGCTGCGGTACGCATGGCATTGAGGGCGCGCCGCTTCTCACTCGACTCCTTCTGCAGCAGTGCTGCCTCCATCCGCAGCTTCACAGCAGCCATGAGCTTCTTGACAGCTGAGGTGTCGCTGCGGGTGCTCCTGCCGTTGCGCTTTTCAGCCTTCTGAAGGGCCAGGCCCAGCACACCACCCACCTCCTCCCCTGCCGCCGCCTCGCTGTCGTCCAGGCTGCTGCTGCTGCTGCTGCTGGTGCTTGCGAGGCCGGACTCCATGTCTGCGTGTGCCTCCTTCTCCAGAATCATTGCCTGCTCGTGCAGCGCGATGACGCGCGTGTGCAGCGACGCAAGCTCAGACAGCATCAGGTTCTCCTGCTGCAGGGCTGCCAGCTGCATCAGCTCCGCGTCAGATGCTGACTCATCACCCTCCGCACCACCAGCAGCAGCAGCGTCTGCCTCCTGGTGCTGGCCGTGCGGGTGCAGGTAGCCCCCGGCGTCTGCTGTGGCAAGCTGCTGCGCTGAGGGTAGCACCAGCACATCAGCTGCAAGTGCAAATGGACCAGGTGCTGCAGCGTCTGGGCCCTGCCCCGCAGCGTCACCTGCTGCGGTGAGCTGCGCTGCGAGGTCAGTCACTGCCAGCACCTGCTGCCGCGTCTTGATGGCAGCAGCCATTGCCCCTGCAATGGTGCCCTGGTCGTTGCTGCCAGTGCTGCCACTGCTGCTGCGGCGGCCGCGGCGGCTGCGGGGGCTGCTGATGGAGGCAGCAGCGGCCTCGGGGTCGCAGCCATATGCCACGCGGGACGCTATGGCAGTCGCAGCGATAGCAGCAGCCTGGTCTGACTGGCCGATCGCCTTGGCTGCCTTGTACGCGTGCTGCTGCAGGTTCTGCACCAGGGGCGACGCCTCTGCAGCAGCAGCGGCGGCGGCGGCTGTGGCTGGCGTGGCTGTAGCCAGGGTCACTGCAGAGCCTGAGAAGGCACTCTGGGCCGCAGTGGGCCGCCGCAGCGCCCTGCTGCTGCCGCCTGCTGCTGCCTCGCCCTCGGGGTGCTCCCCGTCCTGCTGCTCCGACTCCTCATCAGACGGCAGGTAGGCGTGTGCTGCTGTGAAGCGCGCCCTGCTCCACTTGAGGTGGCTGGCGCTGGTGGGGCTGGCGGGGGGAGACGCCAGCCGGTCACCACCCCCGCCAAGTGGCTGGGGGGCCTTGCGGGCCGCTGGAAGGTTGTCCTTCAGCCACCAGGGCACCTCCTCGTCCTCCTCCTCCTCATCTTCCGGGACCTCGGGTTCCACCTGGTTACTGGCCCACTGCAGGGCCCGGGCATGGGCCGCGTGCCAGTTGGGGTCGGGGTTGTGGTATGGCACGGGGCCACTGCTGCTGGCGGCTGCGCCGGCAGTGAATGCACTGAAGGCGGCAGCGGCGTCTGCAGAGAATGAGGGCAGGTGGGTGGCGTCCAGCGCTGCAGCAAAGGCTTCGGCACCGCTGCCGTTGCCGGCGACAAGCAGGGTGTCGTCGTGCTGCAGGTGGCCTGTGTCCTCACCCAGCTGGTGGTGCTCCTGCAGCTGCTCCTGCTGGTGGGGGTGGTGGAGGTCGTGCTGCTGGTGGTGGCCACCCAGGCGGTCCTGCACCTGCGCAAAGTGCTGCTCGGCATGCAGCTGCTGCTGCTCTGCCAGTGCTGCCGCAGCAGCGGCTGCCTCGGCAGCAATGGCGGCAGCCTCCTCCTCCTCCTCCCGCTGCAGCGCCAGCTGCTGCTCCTGCTGCTGCAGCAGGTCCGTAAGCAGCTCCTCCTGGGAGGCGGTTATGTCAAGTTCGATGACGTCATCGTCACCGATGATGACGGGTCCGCTGCCCAGGGGGCTGCTGTAGGGCGCTGCCTGGTCCGCGGTCTCGTCAGCAGCTCGGCCAGGTCTTGCTGCAAGCATACTGCCGCTGCCGAAGTTCTTCATGAAGCTGCGGACCAGCTCTGAAGCATCACTGGGTGACCCCGTGGGTGACCCTGTGGGTGACCCTGGTGCTGCACCTGCTGCAGTGCTGCTGCTGCTGCTGGCTGCTGCTGAGGGTGCTGGGACTGGGACTGCTGCTGCTGGGACTGGAACTGCATGAGCCGGTGCTGCATGTGCTGGGGCTGCATGGGCAGCAGCAGCAGCAGGTGCTGCTGCTGGCTGGGCAGGTGCGTGCACAGGTGCAGCGGCAGCAGCGGGTGCGTGTGCTGGCTGCTCCTTCAGGTCCTCATCAGCAGTGAGCACCAGGCTCTCAGCCAGTGCCTGCATGATGTCATCATCATAGTCCTGGGGGGCAGCAAGACAGCAACACGCACAACAGAGCAGCAGTCGGCAGTCAGCACCGGTTGTTCGGATATCTTTGACCGTTGTTGCATGTAGCTAGGGAACGTGCATGCATGTGCAGCAGGAGCACAAACGCACCCATGGAATGATCTGCATTGATTGAGGCGTGATGGGTGACATTGGCATGTGTTCCGTTGCACGCAACAGCTGCTGGTGTGACACAGAACGAACCAGCAGTATGTGCAGCTCATAACAGCCCATATGCAGCACACACGGCCCTCCCTGCTGCCAGATGTTTGCAGGGTGCATACCTGTGTGTGCTGCTCCAGTGCAGCCATACGCTTCTCCAGCCTCTCATTGTGCTTCATCATCTCAAGGGCCTGCGACTCAATCATCTCAAGGTGCTCTGCAGGGGGGGGACACCACATCACATCACAGCACGCCATAGGGTCAAGACCAGAGGCACAGCATGGCGCGGAGTCAGGTAGAAAGCACGGCATGGCATATGGCACAGGACCCCGAGGGGCTGAGAATGACTAGTCTCATGGTGCTCTGCAGGGACACAAGACACAGCACAGCACAGCACAGCATGGCACAGGTCGACACACACCACCGCATAACACACTACAACCCGACACATAGGTACAGCCATGTGTACACCTCGTGCACGTACCTTGGATGAACTTTGTGACCACCTTGCACGCATCAGCTGCCCCTGGGTCCTCCTTGCACACAGCTGCTGCTGCCTGCACCTCTGGGGGAGGGATGTGGCTCAGTTGCCCCCCACTCACATGCCCAGCAGCAGCAGCAACAGCAGCAGCAGCTGCAGGAGCATCATATGCTGCTGGCGCTGGCGCTGCTGGTGCTGCAGCTGGCACTGCAGCTGGTGCAGGTGGGGGTGCCACCGCTGCTGCTGGTGCCGCTGTTGGTGAGGGCGGCTGTGACACCACCACTGCTGCAGCGGGAGCACCCACAATGTTGTTTGTGACTGCTGCGCTGTGCGGCATGCTGCTGCCCAGGCCCTCACTGCTGTTTGGTGCTGCTGCTGGGGCTGCGGGTGGCTGTCGGCCGCTCTTGGACAGCAGGGCAGCTAATCTGTTGTCCAGGTCAGCAATGCGGGTGTTGAACGCATCAGTGCCTGGCATGTATGCGGAACCACCTCCAGCAGCAGCACTGACACCAGCACCCACACCGACCGCGGCAGCCTGGTACTGCTGCTGCGCCTGCTGCGCATACGCCGCCTGCTGTGCGTAGGCCGCCTGCTGCTGCTGGAGCTGCTGCTCGTAGAGCAGCTGCTGCTGCTGCTGCAGTGGCGGCGGCTGTGCCTGTGGTGGGGCAGCAGTGGCTGTGACCTTGCTGGTCGGGAAGCCTGCTGCTGCTGCCATGGCTGCCCTGAAGCTGTTGTCTGCTGCGCTGCTCGCCAGGGCCTGTGCTGACGGCAGCGCCACCCCAGCAGCAGCCCCGTTGCCCTGCTGCACCTGGCTGGCATGCGGGTTGCCTTTGATGCTTGTCGCCTTAAACCCGATGTTAGTAATACGCTTGGTCTGTGTGTTGGTGTGTGCTGTCGAGTCAAACTGGCAGTCCACGAGCACCAGTGCAGCAGTACCCAGCTCAGGGCTCTCTGCCTCGATGCTGATGCTGCGGTTGGGCCCGTTCTCCCAGCGCGCTGACTCTGGCCTGTTGCCTGGGCTGTAGACGACTACCTTAAAGGGGTAGGTGCCAGGGGGCAGGAAGGCGTTCATCATCCACTGGTGGCCGCTGTTCCAGGTCATGGCTGGGGCCTGCGGGGGGGAGGGGGTCACACAGTGAGGTGCAGGAGGGTGAGGGGGCCATGCAGTGAGAGCGGAGGAGTGAGATGATGTTGAGGTATGAGATGAATGGTGATGCAAGGCGATGCAAGGCAAGGTCCCCACAGGTCACAGTGCGTGGCTGCAGAGCTCGGCAACATCTACAACAGCAGCACACCCGCATGCACTCTCAGCCCTGCTGCTGCTGGTGGTGCCAGCAGTGCAAGTCAGCAGCCAGCAGTGCAAGTCACTCAGACTTGAGCTGCATTCCAAGCGCCCAGCTGCGGCCCCTCCCCCCTCCCCCTGCCACCTGACCTCGGCTGCTCAAATCCACCCCAAGCACATGCAGGCACTGAAACACATGCGCGGCTCCAGTCACATGCGCTGCCTTGCTGCCACTGCTGCCACTGCTGGGTCTTGCTGTTTGCTGTTACTACAGAAGCAGCCGCATGTGCCAGCCTGTGCTCACCTTGGCTACGTCCCAGTCCCCCAGATCTGGGGAGCCCCCCACCACCCTGAGCTCCTGGCCAAAGTTGGTGGCATAGGTGCACTTGAACTGGACCTTCACAAGGTCCAGGCTGAAGTCTGTGTCAGGGTTGAGCACTTCGGCATCCAGGGGCACTGCCACAGCCCGGGGTGGGGGTGTGCGGCTGCGAGGCGGACGAGCGGTACCGCTAAAGCTGCTGCCGGCAGTGGTGCCGCTGTCGCTGCTGCTGGGCATGCCATTGTGGTAGCCTGACTGGCTGACGCAGCGGCGCCGAGGCCTGCTGATGCTCCTGCCTGGTGCAGCAGTGCTGGTGCTGCTGCTGGCAGTG
>QAXK01001968.1:0-24125 GCA_004335735.1 Chlorella sp. KRBP | reverse complement strand
ACGGCAGCACGGATCAACAGCGAGGAAAGATTAGGCACTAGCCCAGGCCAGAGCATGCAGTCACCATGCCACCAAGGCGTCAACGACCGGTCACCTGTGTGCATGCGTGTATGTACGCGCAGAGCGTGCGTGACGACCTGGCCATCATCAACCAGAGTCCTCTGGTGGCCAAGGGCACGCCTGTGTTTGGTCACGTGTACGACGTCAAGACGGGCAAGCTCATCCACATTCACTGACTGGGCGAGCGCGATGGAACTGGACAGGACGGGCAAGGTCACCTCACATCCACGACGTGACGGGGGTGGCTGATCCATCCATCCATTGACGGCACGGGGACGAGCTGAGCCACAACCATGAGAGCGCTGCTCGGCAACTGACAGCTCATAAGCCGTTAAGGCGTCAGACACCTACGTTGCTCACCTTGCCTCGATGCTTTTGGACGCTCCGAGTCTCCCTAGGGACGGGACGACGGCTTGTACCATCAGCACCGTGACCACCACCATGGATGGGCCCCTGAGTCCGAGGTTCTTACCAAGCTCAATGATCACGGGTGCTCTCTTGCAGTGCAAGGCAGGAGTAAGTTTACGCCGGCCACGTGTGGAACAGGTGCAGGCTGGTGTCGTTGAACGCCGACGGGGCGGGGAAGCTTGCTTCCTGAGGCACGGCCACCTCCCGCACTCGGCCTGCGTGCGTCACGTCACGCATGCGTCCACACACTCTGCTATGATGTGTGGCACGGCATGCAGCGCCAGTCACAACCGTGCCCTGGCCTGGCCTGGTCTGGCTCCTATTTATATATCTCGCCGCAGATCCGTTTGCAAGCCGCACCGCTCCTGACCCAGCGATGACCGCCCCACTTGTCAAGCTGCCCACACCCTTATGGCGCGCGTTGGAACCAACACTGACCCGTGGCAAGGAGGCTCAGCAGCGTGTCGGGTCTCTGCGGCCGCCCCTCCACGTGCACCGCCTTGCCTCCGCCCCAGACCTCCCAGCGCTGCAGGTAGGTTGAGAAGCTGTTGGCGAGCAGCACGCACATGCCCAGGACGTCCTGGTCTGCGGGAGGGCTGCTGCTGCTGCTGCTGAGTGCTGTGGCAGGACCGGGTGGAGGTTGGCCTGTGGCAGCGTGTGGGCAGGGCAGCACAACCGCAGCTCGTGTGTGTGTGTAGCTTGCAAACAGGGCTCCTAGGCCGCATCAACCAAGGCAGCTCGTGTGCTGGATGCAAAACAAATGGAGAGTGGCCAGTCAGCACTGCGCGGCAGCAAAAGGCATCAAGGAGACGCACAGACGGGCTGAAGCCACGGCCTCCCCTCCCCTCACCTGGTGAGCTGCTCTGATTTGACGGTGGCAGGTTGGCCACCAGGAGGCGGTCACACAGGTGCCCCTGCACGCGCCACACCACAAACAAGGCAGCACAGGCGGCCGTGCAGAGTGCTGAACCTGGCACCACATCCGTCGCGCCATGGCTTGCTGCTGGCAGTCACCAGCCACTGGCTCAATGCCAGCCACTGTCAGCCGGCCAGCCCCACTCAGTCAGTGTCAGCCACTCCATCGCTATCCTAACGGCCCACCTCGAGGTGTGGGAGGTAGAAGAAGGTGGCCTCGCTCACGCGCGTGGCGCACCCGTTGTTGTCGTGCAGCACCTTGAGGCCCAGCGCGCACAGCACGCCCAGGTCAGCCTCCTGGAACACCGGGTCGTACACCTGCGCAAGCAAGCGTGCAAGGGTGGGTTCGGTTGTAGCCTGAAGCATCGCGCAGGCCGGTAGAGGGTGCAGGTGGCATGCCGTCGCCTGGGCGCCTTTGCCTGAATGCCTACCCTTGGCCTGAGTGCAAGCCGTGGCCTGCCAAGATGCTCCTGCCTGTGTCAAATGCTGAGCGAGTGTGCCACAGATAGGGACACGTCGGTTGCGCAGCTGCACCTACTGAGCAAATAGGCCCAGGGAGGGGGCAGGCCAGACACGCTGCTGCGCTTGTTCACTGATTGGGGTCCGCGGCAGAGCAAGGCAAGGTGCGCTGCTGCACAGCAATACTGGACGCACCTCGGGGGAGCTGGTCAGGCCTGGGAGCAGCTCGGACTGCAGCAGCAGCAGCAGCGCCAGCTGCACACAAACGCGTGAACAGCAAGCAATTGCAACATAAGCTTAAGCTTAAACCAAAAAGAGCCAAGCCCCAGAAGCCTGATCCCTGGCGTGGCTCATCCTGCTGCTGGCCCCTGGCGCCGTTGGCGCTCTGGCCTGACGCCCCGACGTGCAAGCTGCGGCCTGATTTACCTCACCTGGTAGCGAGACGTGCGGCTGTCCTGCATGGACCCCAGCCCGTAGCACACCAGCCGGCGCACAGCACCTGGCCAGGACGCCGCCGCAGGTGCACAGGACGGGCTGGCTTGGCCTGCTGCTGAGGGCCCGGCAGTCGCTTGTAGTCCCTTTTGCTCCTGGGCTGGTGCGCTGCAACTGCTGGGTTGCGCCCCAAATGAGGCTGGTTCAGGCTCCGGTGGCTGGGTGGAGGCACCAGCAGGGCACCGTGTAGGTGCTAGCACGTGCTGCGCTGTGGAGTGGAAGGCGCTGCGCAGCCGTTGGTAAAAGGAGCTTGCTGCCACCTCGCGCCTGCATGTGCGCGGCTTCCGTTGTGGAACGGGATGGGGAGGCCGCGACGCGCACACCGCTGCGTGCACGCAGCTGTGCTGCGGTGCATCAGCAGCCGCACCTGCACTGCTCGACTTGTTCCTGCAGGGCCGCCACCTGCTCCTCCAGCGTCCTGGGCGCGCCTCTCCGGCCCTTGCGCTTCGCATGCGCATGTGGCTGTGCTGCGGGTGCGCTGCCTCCCCATCCAGGTGGGTCTGCTGCTGGCTCGGGGGGCGGACCTGCGCGGACAGCACCCGTCCGCCACCTCGGCTCCATTCCGGATGCCGCTCAGTGTGTCAAGTAGCAGCATACACTGACCTAATGACGGAGCAGCCTCTGCTGCGCGTGGCAGCTCCGCGGTGTGGGGATGGCCGCACGGCGGTGGCGCTCGGACTCCTCCTGCTGCGCCCTTGCGCTCCTTGGCTCGCCCACTGGCCCCCACCACGTGCCATCCATCTTCCGCCATGCCGCTTGTGCTGCTTGTGCTGCCGGCTGGAGCGCCTCCCGTGTCACACCCGTTTTCGCCAAAGTGGAGCGCAGCCACAGAGAGAGGCCACCACGCACGCAAATCGCACAGATTGGAAGCTGCAGTGATGGATGCTCCTCGAGGAGGTGGCCACGAGCCACTGTTTGCCGCTCTCGCGCTCGTGGGAGTGCCGCCATCCCCAGTCGCAGCGCAGCGGGAGCACGGCGCAGAGCACTGCTACACGCCAGCGGTGCTCGAGTCGGTCTTCAGCTCGTCGCTCAAGGCTCTTCCTGCGCACTTTGCCCAGGTATCGATCGCCCGTCCATCCCGCCACCTCTGCATCTGCATCTACGACAGCAAGGACGTTCAGCCTGTGCTGGCCCATCACCGTGCACGCAGTGTGTGCTGCCGGATGGGGCGCACCTTGTGCCCCTGGCCAGCGACGCCGCCAACATGTGCGCCAAGCCGTTGGGCGCCTCGGACGTGGGCAGTGCGGCAGCAGAGCCAAAGGTCTACTCCGTGGTGCTCACAGGTATGTGAGCGCACACACGCGCGATGTACCACCTAAAAGCAGGTCTTGCTCATTTAGTGGAGCGTGTGGGAGGCGCGCAACATGTCGGGATCCCGATACGTCCATGTGCCGCAGGTGCAGAAGGCAGAAGGCTGTACGTGTCGTGCATCCGCTACCTTGCGGAGGTGCCCGCGCTGCTGCTCTGCCAGCAGCCCAGCCTAGCAGCGCCGGGGAGTCACCGGGCCACGCAGGCGCTGTGCCTCGTGTCGACCCGGCCGTTCCTCGCCACCATGGAGGTGGTGGTGCGCCGCCTGTGGGTGGCGTGCTTCCTCACCGGCAGCCCTGCGCCGCTGGCTGACGTGGCAATGCACCTGATGGGCGTGCCTACACCGGGCGTGGGGGTGCTGGAGGGCACGAGCTCGGTACGTCTCGGGTGGTCTTGAACTTGTTCCTGGGGTTGTAGGAGGGCACGTGCTGCAGCTTGCGCCAGCTGCGCCAAGGTGTACAGGTCAGGGTGCAGATGGTGGCAACTAACCTTGGCCAACCCTGAGGGTGTTTGGTGCGGCGCAGGTGCAGTTTGAGGTGGTGGGGCGCAGGGTGTCGGTGCATGCGCCAGACCTCCCTCAGGGCTTGCCCATGGCGGAGCTGCCGCTCAAGCCCCTGCTCGAGTGCCTGAGCGTGGACAACCTCCTGACGCTGTTTATGGCAGGTGTGTGCGTGCGGGGTGCAGCGCAGGCGAGGGTGAGCGGGTGGGTGATGCCTGGCACACAGAAAGGAGTGGGCGATGTCAGCACGCGTACGTGCTCAAGCAGTAGCTGAACCATGCAGCCAAGCAGTGCAGGTACTGCCACTGCTGTCCAACACCTCACTGTGTTCCTGTCCTTTGCCCACCTGCCGAACCCTTGCCCCGCAGTGTTGCTGGAGCGTCAGGTGTTGCTCCGCAGCCAGCACTACCGCCTGCTGACCCTGGCCGGAGAGGCGGTGCAGCAGCTGCTGTACCCACTCAAGTGAGGGAGCCGTTAGAAAGAGCCAGCAGCACCTCTGCCCAGTTGTGCTTCACGTGAATCAGACGCTATGGCCGGCCGGCTGCACGCCACTTTGCGTCGAGGCACAGGCGTTGGACGCTATGGCGGCCACAGCTGCCCAACATGCGTGCTGTGCGTGCTGTGTGCTCTGCGCAGGCACCTGCACACGTACATTCCTGTCGTGCCCGCCTCTCTGAGCGAATGCCTGGACGCGCCGACGCCCTTTCTGATGGGGGTGCGGAGCGATGTCGAGGTGGAGGCACCCGTGCTGGCGCAGCTGGTGGTGGTGGACCTGGACAGGTGCGCAGTGGTGCGCGCGTGTGCGGCACCAGGCCTGGGAAAAGTGACGATGTTTGCAGCTGGCTGCAATAACACCTAAACATTTTGCAACACCATCCCCTGTATGGCCATATGTCCTCTATGTGCAGGGACACAGTGACAGCGCCAGCGGACCTGTTGCCCCTGCTCTCACACCCCGGCATGGCGTTGCTGCGGCAGCGGCTGCTGCAGCTCCTGTCCCCTGAGGCATCCAGGGGGGATGCTGCACAGCTGGACGCCAGCTCAGCAACCGCCACCCCAACCACCTCAACTGCTTCCCACGGGAGTGGCTCCTCGTGCGGACCAGCAGTGTCAGGCATCTTTGCTTCTGCAATGGCGGGCGGGATGGCGGTGGGGAGTGCTCCTGCGCAGGAGAGGGAGGGGTGCAGTAATGACGGAGAGCTGCAGGTGGCGGGCGGCGCATCGGCGGCAGTGGGAGCGGCAGCAACCCTGGAGCAAGAGGACGTGTGGATGCAACGGGCGAGGGAGCTGTCCAAACAAGGTGAGGAGAAGGGGGATTTGCAAGCACCTGGCTGCAGGGTCAGGGCACAGGTGCACAGCGGGTGCCCAGCCACATGTCCATACAGTGAGGAACCCATCATGGCACGCGCGCTGCCAGGGTGCTGAGCACAGCGTGCCAATGCACTTGCCATTGCACGCACCTTGCCTGCCCACAGGCTGGCTCAACGCACACGAGGCCTTTGTGCGCCAGCTGTTCCTGGCATACATGACATGGCTACTGGACGGCTACACCCACTTCGCCCCTTCACTTGCACCCGCCACCCAGCCACTCGCCGCCCAGGTTGACGGCACACAGCAGCTGGCCACTGCCCCTAGCTGTGGCTCCATGCACCCGCTCGAACCTGTTGCTGCTGCGGCGGGTGATGACATGGGACAAGGCCACGGGGGTGCGGTGGGGGTGCTTCGTGTGCTGCCGGCTGCGGGCGGTGTGTCAAAGGGGGCGTTTGGGGACGCTGCGTGGCTGGCAGTGGCGGCGAGGGGTGCTGGGTCTGGCGGTGGGGGTGGGGTGGCGGGGGCGGGGAAGGGGTCGGCGTCGCGAGGCGGGAGCCGAGGAGGCGGTGTGGTGGGGGCGAGCAAGACGCTGCGGCGGCAGAGCGTGGCGGGCGACCTGCTCGGCACCGTCACCCGCGAGGCCAGCGCAAGCAGCGTCACGACCAGCGCAAGCAGCGGCACCAGCGCGATGCAGTCGCTTGCGCTGCTGCGGGCGGCTTCGAGCAGGAGCAGCTTGGCGTTCGACGCCGCGGCGTTCGTGGCGTGGAGGAAGAAGGATGGCGGGGCGCAGACGGGCGCGGTTCTGTCCGCACTCACGCAGACGCTTGGTCTGTTCGTCTTCCTGGAAGAGGAGCGGCGCGCGAAGCGCATGGCCGCTGCCGCCGCCGCGCCGTCACGTGACCGATCCGCGGCTTCCCAAGCCAGCAAGGTGAACCACCAACACGCGTGGCTGAGGCTCGCGCACGACGCGCTGCGCCGCCACGCTGCGAGCGAGCGGGAGGGGCAGGCGCTGGCGGTCCGCCCTTGCGCGCCGCACTTCCTGCGCCCGCTGCACCGCGCGCCGCACAGGTGCGAGATCGAACGACTGGCGATAACGCACCGGACCCGCCGCACCAGTCGCACTTGACCCCTGCCTTGCCTGTGGCGCTGGACCCGCACATGCAGGTGCTTCCCTTCACTACAGCTGCTGGAGAGCAACCTGGGTCTACGCCCCGCACCTGCACCACTCACGCCAGCTGAGGCCAACGCACCAGCAGCAGTAGCACCAGGGGAGGCAAGGGCCGCTGCAGTGCCCAAGGCGGCTGGCGTCTCAGGGGTGCTCAACCAGGGCTTGGTCATCCGTGTGCGCCGGACTGTCTCACAGGGTGACCTGGAGCACCCTGACAGCTGGGTAAGGCCGCTGGGGTGTGGATAGGAGAATGTGCATGCACCCTCTGATTGCACCTCAGAGCCAACAGCAGTGAGCAGACTGGGGTCTATGCAGCTACGGTTGCGTCCGTCACGCATTCTTCACGCGTATACATGCGTGCGCCCTGTGCAGGGGATGGACAGCATGGCGCGTGAGGCACAGCTTGGCGGCTCCGCCACCCTGGCGGCGCGTGGCGAGGTGGCACTGGGACCCATGGAGGCGGCAGCCCTGCTGGCAGGACTCAGGTGCGCTTGCCTTGGTACCCTCTTTCGCATCCTGATGCTGTCCTTGGCCTGCCTAGCTGGACATGCGTGCTTGGCATCTGGACTTGTGGCAATAGCACCAGAAAGCAAGCACCAAGTGCCGGCACTGCTACTGTGCGCTGTCTGTGCAGGCACCACCGCCCCAGCACCAGCTCAGAGTGCATCAACCTCACCCCGACCTCCACGCCCACCGCCGCCCAACCCAGCGCCTCCTCCGCAGCCACCTCCTTTGGCACACCCAGCCAGGGCACACCTTGCGGAGCCACCCAGCATCCACCTGTGCTCACACCTTCATCACCTCCCCACACGGAAGCAGCAGCGGCAACTGGTGCAGCAGCCGGAGTGAAATCTGCAGGAGTAGCCCCAGCAGCCCCAGCAGCCACGTCGCTCTTCAAGATCTCAGCGCCCTGGAAGCGTCTCCCGCTGAGCATGCTCCACTCCTCCTCGTCATCATCATCGGCAGCAGACAAGCGCCGCGCTGCCAGTGGCATCAGCGTCAGCGCCAGCGTCCCCACTGCCAGTGCCAGCGCCAGCGGCGCTGCGGCGTACGGCAGCATCGTCAAGGTGAGGTACTGGGCGGAAGGCGTCAGTTGCACACGTTGATGCGTGTATGTGAGGCTAGGCCTCACACCTGCTTGCCCGCACCTGCTTACCCACCTGGCGCCGTGGGTGCGGCAAATGCAGTGGCTGCCCTCCACCTGCTCCCCTTGTGGCCTGCAGGCCCCGTCCCCGCCGCCGCTTTCCGGCGTGCAATTGGAGGCCCAGCTAGCACGCAAGCAGGCCAAGGCTCTCAAGCAGGTAACTATCATTGGCTGCAACGCCGTCACTGTCGGCTGCAGCAAGAGCTCGTTCCACCTCTGACTTGCTCGCCACCGTTTCCTTTCCTTCCTTTCCTATCCTTTTGCTCTTCCCACAGGTACTGGAGCCCAAGCAGGCCTCCCAGCCCCTCTCCCCTGCCGCCGCCGCCGTGCTGCGCCCCCTCATGCACCTGCACCTGGGCAGCAGCACCTGGCTGCTGGAGGCCAGGCTAAGGGACGAGCTGGGCAGCAGCGCCAAGCTTGCCTCCTCCTCCACAGCCGCCACCTGCAACTCCTCTTCCACCCTGCCAAATGCTGCCATCAACACCACTTCCGCCACCCCCACCGGCCCAGAGCCATCACCCCCTTCTGGCCAACAGCAAACATCCTCTGGAGAACCAGCAAGCGACAGCACACCGCCCGCGCAGAGCAGACCTGAGGAGGGCCACCCCGTTAACCCTACCCCCAACCCTAGACCTAAGCAGAGCCCTAACCCCAGCCCCACGCCCGCTGCCCTGGAGGAGCGCCACGTGTGCCCCGAGCGGTTTGCCCTGCTTGTCGAGCTCCTAGCCGGCGGCGTGCGCAGCGCTGTGCAGTGGCGCGACTGGAGGGTGCTGGCTGGCCTGCTGGCCTCGGCATGGCGCATCGTGCTGCTGCCACCGCCCATTCCTGGGACCAACACAGGTGCGCTAGCATTCTGCGGGCGGCACCGCATGTGCGCTCCACTCTCCACCCTGGGCTGGCGCTCTGAGCTGTAATCGCTGCTGAGCCCTTGTGCTGTGGTGCGGCGGCGGGCCGCCTCACTGGGCTAAGCAGCACACCACCATCCGTTTTTTGCGTGCAGGGGGCCCAGCAGCCCCGTCAGTCCCCAAGCGCCGCCTGCTGCACGTCCTGGGCGAGGTGGAGCCAACCCTACACCACGCCGCCGTGTGGGCGGGCCTCTGCAAGTCCCTGCTGCTGGACGCTCGGCCGCCGCCCGCCCTCCCCACCGCATCACCGCACGCGCCGCACCCCACTCCGGCCATCACACCCACCAGCGCTAGCACCGCCACCTCCACTCCCTTTGCCCCGGCTGAGGGCACCGTTGCTGCGCAAGGCGAGGCGGCTGCAGGCCACCCAGGTGCACAAGGAGCAACGGCCAGCGATGCTTCCGGTGCAGGCACAACCAAGCCGTGCTTGGCCACCAACAGCACCAACAACAACACTCACCTCCTGCCCAGCGCAGCACCAGCACAGGACGCCCCTCCCTCCACCCTAACGTCATGCAGCTCTCTGCCCCTCCCGCTTCCCGCCTCCTCCTTCTCAACCACCACCTTCGCAGCCAACCTGTCGGACGCCCACAAAGCAGCAGCAGCTCCACGGGACTCCAGTGAGGGTGGTGGGATCACTGCTGGTGCGGCCGCAAGTCATCAGGCAGCTAGCACCAGCAGCCAAAGTCAGCAGCACCACCACCAGGCGCTGATGCCAGAGCCCGCGGCCATGGCGCTGCGACACTGCGCCTGGCTGCTGTCCAGCGTGGGCCTCAACGAGCAACGCTGCTGGATGCTGCTGGCGCACGTGGCCAGCAAATGCTACAGCCTGCGCACCCTCAACTCCCCCAGCACCACCTCCACTGATGCGGCAACGGCGACAGCGGCGGCCGGCAGCACCAACTCGCCAGGCGTGCTGAGCCAGCAACAGATCGAGGACCTCGCCGGCAAGATGCTGGCGGCGAGGGCGTGCATGCGCCTGGCCTCTGTCGCTGCCAGCTTCGCCCACGACGCTTCCTACTTCGCCTCTTTTCCTAGCTTGGCGACCGAGCAGCTCGCCTGGCGGCCTGCCCTCTCATCCACCATGCCGCGCAGCGTGGCGTCGGCGGCGGCAGCACCCAGCAAAGGCTCCAGTGGCGCGGCACGGTCGCAGCACGCTCTCAGCGCCACCCCGAGTGCCACGGACGTTGGAGTTGGTAGCAGCGAGCGCAGGGCTGCGAGCGGGCGCTCGACCTCCACTTCCGTGGTGACGGCGGGACCGATGGGACCTGAGGCATCGACCGCGTCATTCATGTCCACAACCAGCCAGGGCAGCCGCCGGCGACGCCCTGCGTGGCAGGACCTGGGACCCGGGTCGGCGCCTCGGCAGCCGTCGCAGCTCGCGCAGCAGCGCGCGACGGTTGCGGCGGAGGCGCAGAGCAGGGCGCAGGAGCTGCTGCAGGCGCTTCGCGGCTCACCGCTGCACAATCGGCGCGCGCCGCACTCCGCCAATCCGTCTCTCAATACTCAGGCGCCAGGTACCCTGACGTCCGAGCCTTCCCAATCCAACTCCACCACCACTCCGTGCCATTCCTCCGGTGGCACGAGCCAGAGCCACCGGCCGCGACTCACCATCGGCGACAAACCCACACGCGTCCCACCTAGGAGCGGCACGGCCGCAGCAGGTGGCAACACCAAGCCTCGAACGGCGGGCGCAAGCGGGAAGGCAGACGCGGCCTCGCGCGCAGCAGCCTCGTCGCAGCAGCGGCAGCAGCAGCAGCAGCAGGTGCCAAGTAGCGCCTCAGCCATCGCCGTGTGGGAGGGTGCGGTTGAGATGGACGATCGAGACGCCTTTCCTGCCGTGGAGCACGCTGGCGCTCTGAGGCACGAGAGCAACAAGACCAAGTTGCCCGGCCTCGGTGCGAGCGCGGTGACCAGCGTTGGCAGCGGCAGGCGCTGTGGAGGGTACAGCACCCGTCCGCTGTGGGCGAACAGCAGCTCATCTGTCGGCGTAGAGGTGGCTCACAACGACCCGTGGAACGGCAGCGTGGCGCGCCTGAGCGGCTTGCTGCACGAGCAAGGCGACGCGTTCACCGCTGTTGCCGCAGCGGGCGGCGTGTGCGTCGCTGCGTCGTTGCTGGGTGCGAGCGCCACGGCTCTGCGCTGGGAGGCTTCGACAGAGCGCCTCACCGTCGCGCACCTGCCGCTGGTGGGCGCGGAGGGCGGGTGCAGTCGGGTGGTGCTGGGGCAGGACGGGAGGGTGTGCGTTGCGGCCGGCCGGCTGGACTGGGGCTTGGTGATGGCCGATGTGGAGGCGGGGCGCACACTCACCCGTCTTGCGCCAGGTGGGTGACAGTCGCGGCTAACACACCTGGCGTCAGCAGCTTCGTGCTGTGCGGAAGAGCGCCTGCATGTAGGACCCCCGATGCTGCTCATGGTTGGCGAGGTCGCAACAGCGGCGAGAGCTCACATTCACCCTTGCCTTGCCTGCACGCACTGGTCACCTGTGTCGCAGGCCACGCACAGCCCATCACTCACCTCGAGCTCGTCGGCCCGTCAGGCAGCACCCTCCTTTCCGGTTCACTCGACGACCAAGTGCGCCTCTGGGACCTCCGCAACGGCTCGTGCGCCGCCACCCAAGGCCGAACCATCCCCTCCCCCGTTGCCACCCTCGCCACGCGCCACGGCGGTGTGACCGCCATCTCCCTCGACGCCGCCACCATGCAGCTGGCCACGGGCGGGGCGGATGGCGTGGTTAGGGTTTGGGACCTGCGCCACGCCTCCATGCCGGTGGCCACGTGGGCGGGTCACCGTGCTACCATCACGCAGCTGGTGCACATGGGCGATCCGGCAGGGCTGAGGTCGGCCTCGGCAGGGCTGCTGAGGCAAGGGCACCCGCTGCTTGCATCCTGCTCCCTGGACTGGACTGTGCGCCTCTGGGATGCCTCACCCTCCACCCACAGCCTTGGTGCATTGGGTGCTGGCACCTACGGTGAGGACAGCGCTTGCAGGGCGGTGCTGGTGGGCCACGCAGGCCCAGTGCATGCGGCCTGCCGCTTAAACGTCCCCGGTGGCCGTCACCAGCTGCAGCAGCAGCAGCAGCAGCAGCTGGTGACAGCTGCAGGCGACGGCAGCGTGGCGGCGTGGGATGTTGAGGCGGCGCTGCAGTCACCAGCGTCCGGCGGGCTGCTGGCCATGGAGCGGGCACACGCCGGGCCTGTGCGGTGCCTCGTGCCCGTCTCCAGTGCCAGCGCGAGCGGGAGCAGCAGCAGCGGCGGCGCCATGCTGCTCAGTGGCAGCGACCAGCACGACGTGTGCCTGTGGAGGGTGGGCGCGGCGCGCGGCGGCGACCGGTTTGAATTTGAGCTGGAGAGGGCTGACAGCTGCGGGCTCTCGCCGCAGCGGCCCTGCCAGGAGTTTGCGGGAGAGGTGGTTGCGCCGTGGTGCCAGAGTGACGGGTGGATGAGCCCAGTGGCACGTATGTGCTTTGGAGGCGGCGGCGGCGGCGGCGGTAGGGGTGCCAGGCAAGCGCACGTGGTGGCGGTGGACGCCTCGACGGGTGCGGTGTACAGCGCTGGGGTTGGGGGTGCGGGTGCGTCGCCATTGCTGAATGTGTGGCAGCCACACCTGGCGTGATGCAGCGCCTGACATGAGCTCACAGGCCATTCTTTGCTACGAGTGTCGCTTGCTATCGCAAGGTGTTTGCAGAGGTTCTCTTCCCGTACGGTGCACGTGTAAATCATCGCCCTGTGTTCCTGACGCAAGCCTTGTTTTGTGGCCTTTCCAAACGAATCGCGCGCGCCAACAATCCCACCCCCAAGCAGCAATCACTGGCAAGAAAGTACGCAAGACAAAAGCTGCTGCTGTTCACGCACGGCTACGGCACAACTTCCACAACTTGTACACCCACCAACCCAAGCACTCAAGATCACCACTGCCTCATCTCAGCCAGTGGGTTCTCCCGCACAAACGCATCCCTCGCCTCGCCACCAAGCCCCAGCCCGCCTTCTCGCACCCCAGACCCGCCCCCCACCGCGCCTACACTCCCGAGGCTAAACAATGGGTTGCTACTCACGAGTGTGGGCTGACGCCGTGCACTCTCACCACCACCTCCCGCACCCGCCGCCGCCGCCGCCGCTGCAGCACTCGGGCTGCTTGTCCCCACGCTGCTCAGTGCGCCGGGTGATGACGGCATCGTGGCCTTAGTCACCCTGGGCGAGCCTGCGGCAGGGCTGCTGGCACGCCTAAGTGGCCTGGGCAGGCCTGCCAGGACCTGACAGTGCTCGTCTGCGGCTGCCGATGTGCGCCTCGCTTTCTCCTTGTGCTGCTGCTGCTGGTTCTGTTGCTGCAGGCGTTGGCGCTGCTGCTGCGGCGTTTGTTGTGGCTGCTGCTGCTGCTGCTGGTTGAAGACCTGGGCCATGCGTGCCTGCAGCTGGTGCCATGCGGGCAGCACCGAGCCCCCATGCAGGGTGCCGGACTGCACCAGCCCACGCAGCTGCTCAATCTGACCCAGAAGCTCCTGCAGGTCTTCACCCCCTCCGCCACCACTTGCGTCACCACCACCACCGTCACCGCCATCGCCGCCGCCACTACCATTGCCACCACCCTGTGCCCTAGATGGCACCACTACAGGGCGACCGCTGGTCGCAGCGACGTATGCAGCGGAAGCTGCAGGGTAGGTAGCGGAAGCTGCAGGGTAGGTAGCGGAAGCTGCAGGGTAGGTAGCGGAAGCTGCAGGGTAGGTAGCGCAAGCTGCAGGGTAGGTACCTGCCGGACCCTGGCCAGTGCCGGTGGTGATGGTGCTGGAGCGACCCGAAGCGGAGGCGTTTAGAGAAGCAGCAAGTCCCGCAGGCACAAGCATGGTGCGGGGGCCCGCATGCGCCCCTGCACCACGTAGCGCTTGGGTAGGGTTGGCGGCAGCGGCAGCGGCGGCGGAGGTGGCGGAGGAGGTGGCGGGGGGGAGGGTGGAGTGGGCAGAGGTGGTGGGGTGGGGTGCGGTGAAGGTGGCGGAGGAAGTGAAGGAGGAAGAGGGGGCCATACCACGGTTGACGCCGGTGGCGAGGAGGCGGTCGGTGTGCTGACGCGGGGACAGGTCCTGACCCAGCACCACCTGCACGAGCACACGCACAAGCACCGCCGGATGCCCGCACGCAAGAGTGGCTCCCTAATCACCTGTTTAGTAGCTGCTGGCAATGCCACATTGCGCGTGTGTGCATGCAGGTGGTGCTTTGAGTTGCTGGACACCTGTGCCCTTGATGCTTCTGGTACTCACTGCCTGGCTATCCCACTGGAAGCAGTCTCTCTCATTGTTGAGGCCCCATCTTGTGTGCCCTACCCCACACCCACACCACCCAACAGAGCCCTAAACATAACACGAGCGTGTGTGTGGCACGTAATCCTAAACCACCTGAGAGGAGTGGACCATGCGAGGTGCACCCGCCAGCGCTCCGCCAGCCAACGTCGCCGCCACCGCCCCCCCTCCACCCTGCTGCTGCTGCCTCTGCCCAACCGCAGGCCCGTTCGACGACCCAGCCCAGCCCCCACCACCATGCTTGGCAAGGTGGGCAAAGCCCTCATGCGGGCTCTGCATGGCGCCTGAGCCCTCGTTAAGGGCATGGCGTGACGCCCTGGCGGAACCAGCGCGAGACCCTGGCCTAGCAGCACCATCGTGGTGGAGGAGGGGGCTGTGGCTGCCATCGCCACCGGCCGCCGTTGACGTGCTGTGTGGGTGGAGTGAGGTGGTTGAGTGTTGGCTGAGCATGGCGGCAGCAGTCGCGTCTGGCGAAGCGCCGGTGGGGTGCGTGCGGAAATCTCCCTTGCTGCCGTGTGTGTGGGGGCGCAGCATGCTTGGCACCACCACCACAGGATTCAAACGTGCCGTCAGCTCTGAAGAAGAGCTGTCTGTCGCACCACCCGCAGCGCCCGGGCGGCCCTGACGAGCTGGAGAGGCAAATGCCCCACCGCCACCACCACCACCGCCCTGCCGCAGCAGCAGCTGCTGCTGCACACGCTGCTGCGCCAGCGCCAGCGCATGCGGCTGCTGCAGCACCTCTGTATACCCTAACGCCCCCGCCGGACGGCAAAACGTGACCGCCGCCGCCCCCGCAGCAGTCCGCACGGCGTCACCAGGCGACCCTGCTCCCGCACCTGCGCTGCCCGCGCTGAGAGGAGGCGTGCGGCGCAACGACGGCGGCGGGGGCGGCGGCGGCGTGGCGAGCGCATGCGCGGCGGCAATCACTGCGGCGGTCGCGCTGACTTCCGCTGCCCGCGCACTCTCCGCCCATGCCGCCGTTGCAGACCTGCCGCACGCTGGCCCACCGCCTAGTCCTCCTCCTCCTCCCGCCGCTGCCGCCTCCCCAGGGCGAGCCGCCATTCCCTGCTGGGTGCCGTCGGCGGCTGACAGCACTGCGTTGCTCAACGTTGCCAGCACCTTGGTTGCGGTACCGCCGCCTGCGCCGCCGCTGGCGTAGCCGTGCTGCTGGGATAGTGCAGGTGAGAAGCCGTAATCTGCGTTGGAGGAGGGCGGCAGGGTCTTGCCGCGGGCGGCGGTGGTGGTGGTGGTGACGTGAGCTGTCGCTGTGCCGTCGGGAATCGGCAGGGCGGAAGGGCTTCCGGCACCGATGCTGAACTCGCCGTTGTCTGAGTCAGCTGCGAAGCCGGGGAGGGGCTGGAGGGGAGGAGGAGGCGAGTGGCGGCTGGCGGCGAGCGCCGATGCGGCGTCGCGTAGGGCAGAAGTGAGCGCGTGGTGCACGCCCTTGTCGCCGTGGCCAGCTGCGTCAGAGCCGCCGCCGCCTTGGCGGAGCTGGCGCTGGAGCTTCGCGTAGCCTCCGCTGTCTCGCGTTGGTGTGGTCGCGTGTCGACCCTCTCCGAGAAAGATGTCGGCGGGGGCAGCCTTGGCGTTGGCGTAAGCGTCGCGATGGAGGAGCGGGGCGAGAGGCTCGGCGGCAAATGCACCGACCTCGAAGCCGCCAGCCGCCGTGTGGGGCTGATGGCGCGACGCTGCGGAAGCGTCGCCGACAGTTGCGCCGCTGGCGGGGTGTTCGGCTGCTGCGGCGCGGGCGAGGTCCAGGTAGGCGCGCGTCTGCGGGCAAGTCACGGACAGGAACGGGCGGGTCGAAGGCATTGGTTAAGGATGGGTCGAGGATGGGACCACACAGCAAGGCTGCAAGGCGGGGCCAGGGTTAGGGTTAGGTTGGGCCAGGGAACGCACTTGTTAATCCAGCAGCAAACCTGGACAACACACACCTGGCTGTACAATGCCACGTAGCTGTTGCGCTGCTCCGCCGCCGCTGCCGCCGCCGCCACCGCCGCCGTGTTTGGATTCTGCCCCCGCGACGCGTACGCAACCCTAGCCTCCAAGCCCTCAACCTCTCCCCCATGCAGGCCACGCCCTTGATACCCTGCCACGTACCCCTCATCACCACCCTCCACCCCGCCCTGCCACATGCCGGGCGAAAGCAAAAACCCCTTACCATGCCCTAACACCAAGCCCTTGCTGTGCATGGCGCTGCTGGTGTCGCCGTGCGCCCCCCACTGCGCCAGCGGCTCGCCCGCATGGGCACCCGCGTGGTGATTAGGGCTTAGGGTTATGGCGGCAGCGGCCGCGGCGTCATGCAGCACGTCGCGCATGGCGGCAGCTGTGGCCGTAAGTGCAGCAGAGGTTTGCTGGGAGAGCAGTGGCCGGGTGGTAGTGCCACAAGTGGTGCTGCTGGGGAGGCGAGCGGGTGGTGTGAGTGAACGGCCCCTGGCACCGGCTGCGGTGGTTGGAGCTGCACCTCCACGTGGGTGGGTGCGGGAGGCGGCGGCGGCGGCCGCTGCACCGCCGCCGGTGCTGCTGGTGATGCGCGCGGCGGTGGCAGCAGCGGGGTTGCTTCGCTGCGGTGAGGGAGTGCGGGCCCAGCGTGGCGGTTGGCGTCCCGGTGTGAGGGCGGTTGCGGCGGTTGGTTGGCGGTTGGGTGAGGGGGAGGCGGCGGGGCGGCGGCGCAAGGGGGAGGGTGAGGTCCAGGGTCGGTCGGAGGCGGGACGCAGGGCGTTGACGCGCTCGGCAATCCTGGGCGCGTGCATGGGCGCGTTAGGGCAGGGTTAGGTCTTGCGTGTGAGGGCCGGGGCATGTTGCCGACGCTGATGTACGTGGCTTTAAGCTGCGCAACGTGTCCCTGCTGATACTGAATGCCTTTGGGCAGCTCCGACAGCCAGTGGCGTCAATATTTCCTCCCTTTTTCTCTTGACACCACACAGAGTGTGGACACGACACACACCTGCGTGACCGCTCGTTGATGGCTGGGGCAAAGGTGGTGGCGGCTGCCTGCTGCTTGTGGAGCTGGTCGGCCTTGAAGGCAGCCGCCTGAGCCACATGCTCCTGCAGACCGGCGAATGGCGGCACATGGGTGCCGGTGCGAGGGTTCAGTGGGAGGGAGGGCACAAGGTATAAGAAAACAGTGGGCCAGAGAGAGGGAGGGCGGGTGTCGGGCAGCGCCGCAGAAGTTGACACGCCTGATGGTCGCCCACGCAGCACCCACCCCTGCACAAGCCACACCCAAGCCCTAATTACCAAGCCCTAGCCACCATGGCCTCACCTGCCTCCTCCTGTCCCACGCCTCCAAATCCTGGATGCTCCGGTGCATGCTGGCGGCTGCTGCCGTCAGGTGCGTCCGGCTCGCATGCGGCTGAGAGTGTGGACTCCGGCCGTCAGGCGCCAGCGTGCCGTTGCCGTTGCCCGTTCCACCGCCACCAGCGCCTCCACACCCGCCGGGGCTGGTGGTGCGGTGGGGTGCTGCCAACGGGCCTGGGGAGTTGTCCTGGTGGTGCTGGCATTGCTCCCGCTCCTGCTCCTGTACGGGCATGTAAGTGTCAGTTGAGAACATTATTTTTATATGAGTGTCTGGTGCCTGGACACTTCCTAGGACGAAGTACAAGAGGGGCTACGAGTGCTCTTGGTGCACGCGCCTCCACTCACTCCCACCCCTACTTCACCAGCAAGCGCGCCTCTAACGTCCATGTCAATCCATCACCACCCAACACTGACCCACCCTAACCCTAAGCCCTAGTCCTAAGCCCTAACCCACCTGCTGCTCAGCCGCCATCAAGGCACCCCTCCGCCGCTCGAGCCAAGCCTCCTGACGCTCCTGGAAACCCGCAAGCGCCACCCCCGCCAGCATGCGCCTCGTTCCAGGGCTTGGGGTAAACCCTGCTGGCCCCGCCACCCCATGCTGGTGCTGGTTGTGATGCTGCTGCTGGTTCTGCTGCTGGTGCTGCTGAGGTTCAGTGCGTGAGGGTGTCCCTAGGTGGGCAAGGTCTCCCGCCCCGGCAAGGCCTTGCAAGGCAAAGTGTGGGGATAGGATGGCGTACAGCCCGTCACGCTTGCCGGTGCCGCCTTGGTGTGAGGCCCCTGCACGGTGTGCACCGTTGTCAGCGTGCAACACGCAGCTCGCAGCTCCGTCAATTGCTTGCGCATTTCCGTGCACTGAGCGCTGCCTGGCGTCTTGCGAAGGCCCGCCACAGCAATGGCGCCGACAGCAGCACGCCGCTAGCTGCAAGACATGCTGGCCCTATCCCTAACCTCAACCCCAACCTCAACCCTGGTGCCTTGTGACAGACCTGTGAGTGATGAGCGCGTGGGTGCAGCTGTCAAGGTGCAAGGTGACGCCGCTCGTCGTTCCGTGGCCCCCGGCGACCTGTACCGGCCAGCACTGGCCGCACGCTGCTTGATGCCACCACCACCACCACCACCACCTGCTGCGCCGCCGCGGGGACCATGCTGTGCGCGCTGTGCCAGCGGCGGAGTGGCGCTGCGCCGCAGCAGCAAAGCGTGCGCAGCGCGCCTCTCTGCGGCCACCCTCCTGGCCACGGCAACGTCAGGGCTCACCCCCCCATGCGCCGCCCCTAAACCACCACCACCACCAAGACCACTACCGCTGGCGCCCTCTTGGCTGGGCGTGCTGCGGCGTCCAAGGTTGTGGTGGTGGGCGGTCGCCCCACTGGAAGCTGCCCGGAAGGTGCCGTCGCTGTGCCCCTGAGAAGAATCGAATAGGTAGAGCGGGCTAGGCCACCGCCGCCGCAGTGGGCTAACGCTGTTACCGCCACCGCCGCCGCCAGCGGAGCTGGTGTGGGCTGGTGCGCCGGCGCTGACGTGCTGCGCGTGCCGCGCGTTGGGCGCTGCGGATGTGGCCGGGCGGTGCTGCGGCGTGTGGGACTTGCGCATCCTGCAATAACTTGCAGGACCACACGTGCCGCACTTGTGGTTTAGTGTTCAGCAGCTGGGCCAAGCAGAACGGTTGAGTGTAAAGTAGGGCTGGTTGCATTCAGGCTAAAGAGGTGCAAGGGTCCACACAGGTGCTGTCATAATGTAGTCAAGGCGGGCAGTGCGCACCATGGGTCTGGCGACAGGTCCCCAGTCCTCCCCGTCACCCTCTGCCGCTGCTGCTCCTGCGCAGACGCCGCCCACTGCCCCCCGGCCACACCCTGACCACCCGCAGAGAGCGACGCAAAGCACGTCCGCACCCCGCTCCCACCACCACCTCCACCACCACCACTACCACCGCCGCTGCCCCCCACAGCACGCCCCCCCGACCCCTGCTGCCTCCCCGGCTGCGAACGCCGCAAGGCACTGCCGCCTGGAGACGGCACCGCAGCAGCGCCAGCAGCGGAGGAGGAGGAAGCAGCCAGGCGTGCACCAGGAGGAGGCGACAGCCACCTGGCTGCTCCCGTCCCCATCCCCATCCCCACCGCCATCCCCAGGCCTCCAGCATCTGAGCTCGCACTTCCAGCTGCCTTGAAGGTGGTGGAAGAGGCCTTGGGCTTGGCTGTGTGCTGCTGCTGACGCTGTTGTTGCGGCGTGGTGCAGGTCCGTTGACGCTGCACGTGGCGAGCGTAGGCATCCCCTTCCCTTGCCGGAGGGGCGCTGGAGGGGCGGGGACGGCCTCCGCCCTTGCTTGCACGCGCTTGCATGGCGGCGGTGGCGAGGGCGGCGGGGGCGACGAGTGCGTGGCCGGGCACCCAGGGGGAGTGGACCAATCGTGCACCTTGCAGCACCACTCCACCACCACCACCACTTCCACCTTGGGAGCACATGGCCATAATGCCGGGCCCGTCCTCATCCGCACCTGCAGGTTCAGCTTGCATGCCTGTGCTGTGCGCCGCCCAAGCACCCACAGGTGCGGCTGAGAGCGGAGCGTTGTACGTGTGTGGGAGCACTGTGCTGCCAGGGGGGCGATCTGCCAGAGAGAGGAAGCTGCCAAAGCGTGCGGCGTTGGGCGTGGCGTCCGCCGTTGTTGCTGCTGCTGATGTCGTGGTGGGGGCAGGGTGGGTGAGAGGCAGCTGCTGGGAGGAAGCTGCCTTGCCGGGCTGGGGGCGGTTCGCCGCCGGCCTGAGCCCTTGAGGAGGGCTTGGCACCACGTGCCCATGCGGCGGTTGGGCGGTTGCGGCGGTTACGACCGGCGGTTGCAGCGACATCGTGGCGACGGAGGTTGAGGTGTTGGTTGAGGTGGGTAGGGTGGCGATGGAGCGCGCGGCAATGATGGCGGCGCGGGTGTTGCAGCTGGCCAGGCGCAGGCTGAGTGAACGGGGCACGTGGACTGCGCCGCTGCTGCTGCTGTTGGTGCTGCTGTCGAGCGCTGCGGCTGGCAATTGCGCAAGCCCCTGATGCTGCTGCTGCTGCAGGTCTTGTGCTGGCAGGTGCGTCGGCACCAAGGCAGGGCCGGCGCTACCACCACCACCCTCCGCCAGCAGCGTCGCTGTGTGCGGGACCGCAGGCCCCCGTGCCCTCTCCAGCCCATGCGAGGGTATGGGTAGGGTACGCAGCACGTCGTCAGCCGACGCACGCGGGTGGCCGCTGCAGGCCGTTGCACCAGCCCTGGCGTGCTGTAGTGGGTGATCGAGGGTTGGTTGGTTGGGAGCGGTTGGTGTGGGCCCGAGACCAGGTTCGGAAAGCAGGTCGCGCAAGCCCTGGACCTGCAGACGGGCGCTGTCTGGCGACGCCACAGCTGAGAGGGTAGCAGGTTGGGGAGGGCGGCGGGGCGGGGAGAGGGAGGCGGAGGAGGCGCCGCCCGCCGTGTGGGTGGTGGTGGTGGAGGCGGAGGAGGAGCTGGCGGTGAGACGGCCGCTGGACCCGCCCAGAGCACCTGCAGCACGTCACCAGCCAGCAGGGGGCGATAGTACACCTCCTGCGCTGCACGGGGCGTGTGTGCATGCGTGCGTGCTGGATACCTGTCGCTCTGCGCTTGGTCCAAGCGCTCACGCACCTCCCAGCGCCAGCATGCGTTCCCTGGCCTGGCTGACTGCGTCCAGCAGCTGCTGCAGCGCCGCCTGTGAGCCCGACGCTGGAAGGGACCCGCTCGACAGCGCCACGGGGCGCGCCACTCGTTGGCCTACGCCCCCTTGCGCCACCTGTCGACTCCCACCACCCCCACCGCCACCGCCAACGCCACCCGTGATTGCGGCGGCCACAACCCGCACATCCAGGTCTGTGTGCCGCTGCCTGGCAGCGTGCTGCTGCTGCGGGTGCTGCGCAGAGCCACCACGTGCCTGCTTGTGCTGCAGGTGAGCAGCGGCCGCAGAAGCCAGCGCAGCTAGCGTGGGTGTGGCGGGCCCAGCCAGAGAGTCCCCCAACGCAGCCGTCATATCCACGCTGCTGCTGCTGCCGCTGCTGCCACGCCTGCCGCCGCCGCTGTCGCGCTGACTGCTAGTGCTGGCGCCTCCCGCCGTGCCCCCTTGACTGAGCATGCCAGTGGTGGGCGGGCTGCTGAGCGAGTCACTGCCACTGCCTGAGTCACCTCCAGCCAGCTCGATCGTGCCCCCATGCTGCTGACGCTGCCCAACCGCCCCCGCTTGCATGCCATGGTGCTGCAGGTGAGACGCTGGTGTGAAGCCACCACCGTGACCCAGCTGTAGCAAGCCGGGAGCGTCCCCGCAAGTGTGGGCTGGTGGGACGCGTGGGGAGGCAGGGCCCGTGTAGCGCATGGCACGCGGCTGGTGGGACGCAGCGGCTGGGTGTGCTGCGCCGCCTGCAGAATGTGCGCCTTGGGGGCGGTACATGGAGGCGGGGACCATGATTGTGGGGGCCATGGCTGCTGCTGACGGCGCGTGTTGTGCGGTGCCTTGGGGAGAGGCGTGGCGAGGGGTGGGCGTGGTGCGGGTGTAGGCTGTTGCTAGGTCGCCCTCGGATGGGTCGAGGAGCGTCTGGGAGGGGATGGATTCGAGCAGAGGGGGTAGGCCGAGGGAGGGATGGTGGAGGGTGGTGCTGGGGATGCTGACGTTCATGGGCAGCAGAGCGCCCTTGCTGTCTGATGCCAAGGTGGCGTGCCGGGCGGTGCCGCTGTGAGGCGGGTCGCGGGGACTGTTGGCCACGGTGGACGCCAGCGAGGGGCCTGACGCGGGTGTGATGCAGATGTCGAAAAGAGGGTGGCTTGGAGCTGCTGCTGCTGTATCTGCTTCCTCCTCGCTGTCCTGGACGCACTCGAGCGGGGGAGGCAGGTCGTCCTCCGCCATCGCGTCCCGTGCGTGTGCGATAGCAGCTGGCATGAGGACAAGGACGCAGAGATCAACAAGCGTGCGTCCGCTGGTTCCAGGAGGCCATCACTGCGGTCCTGCGCAGGCACACAACACACATCACCAAGAGCCCATGGCGATTGCGCAATCGAGCGAGTCTTACGATGCCGATGTCGATGCTAAGGGCTTCCAGCGCTCTGCTGCGTGTTGGACGCGAACAATTCTTTGCTCTCACCCGCTTGCGAGCGATGCCAGGGAAGAAGAGTGGAGAAAGCCCGCGATGAGCACGCCAGTCGCCAATCAAAGGGTATGCAAGGTCATCGCGGCCCTTGCTGTTCTCTCTCTTCTCTTCTCCTCCTTCTCCCTCTCTTCTCCAAACCACCATGCAACAACTTGCCAGGGGAAGCAGCGGCAGCACAGTATCCGCGATCGCGATGGCTCACCTAGCACCCCAGCCTTCGCGCTGCTGCTCCTGCAGTGGGGCGCAGGGAACGTCGCGGGGCAAGGTGGTGGTACGCGCGAGCGCCATCAGCCAATCGTCCGCGCAGCGGAGATGCCACGCAGCCGAGAGCTGCAGCAGCCCCCTTCCTCTGCTGGCGCCTGCGCCTTGTCGCGCCGCCAGCTCCTCCTTTGTGGTGCTGGCCCCGCCCCAGGCGCACGGGCATCCGCGGCGAGGCGTGGCGTGCAGCGCGTCCTCGCCGGACACGGAGGAGGCGAGATCCCCGCTCGACGCGCCTCAAGTGCGTCTTTGGCGGGTCGGGAAAGGGGCGCACAGCACACCGCGCACAGGATGAGGAGCACAAGGACCCCTGGTCCGTGCCTCCTGCGTGCACAGGAGTGGGAGCCACCGCAGCCGAGCCGGCGCCCAGACATCTTCCCAGAGTTTGAGAAGATGGACAAGGTGTTCCTGCCCAAGCCGCTGCCGGGCGACCCCGAGATGCCGGACGAGGAGATGGAGGAGGCACGCAAGCGCACGGTGCGTGCTTGGGATGGTGGTGGTGATGGGGCAGGGGCAGCTGCAGGGCCGCGGCGGACTGTGCGGTGGGACTGTGTGCAAGCCTGAGAGCTGACGTGGCTCGTGGTGGCGTGCGTGGCGTGTGCTGTGCGTGCACGCAGTCTCCTGGCGACCCGGATCCAGAGCAGAAGCCTGGCGAGCCACCCGAGCCTGAGGAGGCGCCCCCGGAGCCCGGCAGCGAGCCAGAGAAGAAGGGCACGGACATCCCCAACCAGCCGGAGTAGGCGACATGTCCGCCTGATGTGTGCGACAGCTGTGGCGACATTCTCGCTGCGGGACTGCTTGCAGTACGTGGTGGTGGGATGCCGGCATGGGTGCCACGGATGGGCAATGGGCGGGCCATGCTTCTGGTTGCCTATGGGCGGCAATTGCAGTGGGAGGAGCCAATAGGATGGCTCGAGAGCAGCAAGGTCTGCTTTTTTAAAGTGCAAGCGGTAAACAGTGCCACCCACGCAATAGATAGTCGTTTCGCAGAGGATCTTGGGGTTATTCGGTGTTGCGGCTAGTAGGTGCGGCGCCCAGTGTGCCAAGCGAGCATTGCTGAGGCTTAGGTTGCCATGGCGCTTCACTTGCCCACCTGCGCAGCCAGGGCAGCCACGCACGCAAGCACTTAGCGCCAGCTGCTCGCCTCGCATGGTCACGTGCATCATGTGCAGCGAGCATGCACACACCAGCATCTTTACAAACTCGGTGTAGTTGATGAGACCGTCCCCGTCGATGTCAGCCTCGGCAATCATCTCAGCCACCTCTGCGTCCGTCATCTTCTCGCCGATGGCAGTCATGGCGTGACGCAGCTGCAGAGGAGCGGGCGGGCGGGCGGGGCGCACCACGTGCTGAGCAGTGGCTGATGGGGCAGCGCTCGGCAGACTGGTGACAGCAGCGCTTGCACAGCGCCTGCTACCGTGCCCCACATCTTGCTGGTAATCCGTGGTGCCTTGGTGCTGCGCCTTGGTGGCCGCCCCGCCTGCAAGCTGCAC
>QAXK01001965.1:0-24150 GCA_004335735.1 Chlorella sp. KRBP | reverse complement strand
CTCACGTGTAACAAATACTCCTCCTTATTATCTGGTCGACGTCAACAAGAATCAACGGTTTACACCATCAGCAACAACGCAAGCATGGCAATCCGGCTCAATGTCCTGGCGACTGCCCACACGATGCATCACACAGGGCCCAGCAGGCGATGCAGGCTTTTTGAAGATGATGCCACCCCTGCTGAACATCAGTTTGCGCACGAACAAAGCTGTGAACATCAGTCGTTGACCTGAATATGCATCGAAAGGCAAACAGGGAGTATGGGAGGCGTCATGATTGGAGTGGGTTTCTGTGCCAACGCCAGGCAGAAACACCCAATAGGACAGTCGCCACAATGTCCGCACAAAGCTGCCAGTCACAGACACCAGCAGATGCTAGCATGTCTGACCTACTAAGGCCTTGGTGCGGGCCTTCTCAGCCAAGCACCATGTAATACAACACACGCGTAGTGTGCATCGCAGGCCCAAGCCCCAACCAGCCCCACGTTTGACCACAGCTTCTTTAGTCAGTCAAACACACGGCCCCCACACTTCGAATCGAGCACACCCCGAACAACGCCCAAACCACCCAGCCCCCGTTGCTTGCTACTGGTCCCCTTTGCACCCCCAGGTTGCAATGCCCCTTCAGACCTGCAGAGCCTGAGGCCTGGGCCAAAGCCAAGATGTTGGCACAGTTGGCAGTTGGAACAGTTGTCGGCAGCATAGCAGCCATCACAATGGCAACACTCAACAAAGAAATAAGGGTGACGTCAGGAGCAGCAACCAGATCCGTCACCCATTGCGACACTGCACTGCCATCCCACTAGAGTAGGCAGAACAACCCATACCATGCAGTCCAATAACAGTAACAGGATGGCTGCCATTTGAACTGCTGAATACCACTCAACACCATGCATTCCACTCCTCAACAGGCCGCCAACCAGCAATCAGTAGTGAACCAGAATAGCTAACCTAAACCTGATAGGAAGGGTGTCCAACTGGCCCAGCTTTTGCTCTAACGGGCCCCCCACGGCAAACACTGCAACCCAGTCACTGGCCCAGGTTGATGTGGTCACATATCGGTTGTGGTGCAGCCCATGACCCACACTGTTCAGCCATATGTGCAACAAACACACAGGGTCTGCAGCAGCAGTTTATGACCAACATACCATGGGATGGGTGCCTTGGTGGCACACGCTTTGCACTGCAACACAAAATCACTTTATTGCTGACTCAGATTTCACGGGCCAGACTTCACGATACATTCAACACCACCATCCTGTACATGTCGATCTGCATCCATAACGACCTCACGTTGATGCCACACACACAGACATGCACCAACACTCAACTGCCACCTCCATATCTGTCAGTCAGGGAGCCAGTGGGCACGACGTCCCTTCAAGGGACGAGCTTCCTGCTGCTGGTGACAGCTGTGACAGCCTTGTGCACAGCTGGTAGCCATTGAGGGTACCAGCCCACTACCTCAATCTCATGGAGGATCAGAGCAGCCATGCCAAGCTGTGCATCGCCCTTGGTAGCTCTGCCCAGCAGATCCTGTAGCCCCTGGGCATTCAGAGATGCTGCCCAGGGCTCATCAATGCCAAAAACCAGGTCCTGGGTGATCTGCAGCCCGCTGCTGGTGTCCTGCCAAGTGTAGACCACCTTTGACACCACAACGCCACCGATTGAGACGACAGCAACGAAGCCTCTTTCGCCCAGCCGCTGCGCAAAGTAGCTTGTCGTGTTGGTGCTCAGAGTCGCTGCGAGCTTTTGCTCAGGTGTGTTGCAGGAGAAGGCTTGCCGGCTGGTGGGGCATGAGACCCACGGTCTGCGAGCTTCACCGTAGGTGACGTTGCACGATGCTGCATAGAAGTGTGCAAAGTGCCACGCTGTGCCTTGCGTGGGGTCTGTCGCATTCATGCGCAGGACAGGGTCACTGTACTTCAGACCCACATTGTCGACGGGGTGCAGCAGCACAAACCTGCACAGCACGGCAGCATGTGTGTAGGGGGCGCGCACGCATGAAGAGGATGGCCAACCTGCATAGAGCCAGCTGACGCGTGCTGTACTCATTATGTAGCGAGCACCAGCAACAGGCTGTATGCTGAGGCTAGCTAAACAGCAAGAATTGTGAGCTTGGCAGTACGCTGCCAGCACAAGTATCTGCTGTGGTGGTGATGCTGTGCTGCGGCACTGCAGCTTCCCTTCTAAACAGTTCTGCACTGCTGCAGTGGCCCCCACTGCACTAGCACTGCACTCACACTTGGTGGTGCTGCGGTTTGCCTGGTGTGCTCCTGGGGTCTTGCACCACCTTGTCCATGCTGGTAAACAGCCACATCATCATCTGAGGTGTAACGCCAGGTATGGATGCATGCCTGATCACAACGCGCGTGGCATTGGTTTGAGGGCTGGTCTGCATTGTCCAATTTCCGCTGGACAGGTTCCGTGGGTTGGCCCACAAAGGTGGCCTGGGCTGGCAGGACAAGGCAGCTGCACTGGTTATGAACATGCTGTCGTCCTGGGGCCCCTGCTGAGCTCCTGCGGGTGTGAAGGGAAGGGCAAGCAGCAGCAATGAGGTGGCTGTGGAATGGTCGACAAAACGCCTTTATTTCACAAGCAAACATATGTTAGACATGTAAGTATGCTAGTGTCTTGGCAAGCAGGACTCTGCCCGAACAAAGTCCAAGTGCTGTTTTGCTGGGACTGCAGCACACAAACCAAAGCTGAAGAAGAGGGGCACTGCTGTCGCGCCAGTAAATAAGTCAACCGTTTGCAGATGCGTCTCAAGCCGTCTGGCATAGGCAAAGAAGCAGCTGTCACTTTGTGGGCATAGGCAGGCCAGGAACTACCACCCTGCAGCCTGCAGCTGGCCCAGACTTGCCAGCAGGACACTCGCTAGGCCACACATTCCATGTAGCGAGCACACATATGTCAGGCTGAAACTAAGATGTGAATGACTCTTACCTCGTGCATGTGCTTTCAACAGACATGGACGACACTCACCTGCACCCATGCTGCTGTTGGAACCTCCAAGGCAGCAAGGGATGATAACCGTCGCCATCATCGTAGCAACAGCCAAATACAATGACTTCATCATATTAAGGGTGATCTACAACGTTTCAAACTGTACGATCACGCAGAGCCTTTGTTCGGGGATGTTCGCCAGCAACCCGTTGAGGGGGCCGCCCTGTAATTGTCCTTCAACTGGAGTCCGTCTAAGACCTAAGGAACCTCCATACGTAGAAGTTAACGTCTGTTGCAGACATGCTTCAAACAGGTCTTGAGATAGGTCACAACGCAGGTCAATGTCACTTGCACTCATGGTCAGTGTTCACTGGATGCACACGTGGACGGTACTGTGCTGCATATTGCTGTGAGACGCCCCAGTTTCTAAACGTGACTGTAAATCACCAGTTTGCATGCCCGCATGCACAGCAGGGGCGCTGCCAGTGCAAGCTTGCTGTGAGGCAATCAGTAACTGGCCCAGTGGGCTGTTTTGCACTGGTCAGGGCCGTTGTACTGCATCTATAGATCTGGTCGGGTCTGCTGCCAGGTTGCAGATGAGGTTGGTTCGAGCAATTGCCAGCCCCAGCGCTTGGTGCAAAGCATCCCAATCGAACAATGTTTTTTGCAGGCAGCTGGCGGGGCTGAGATGACCACTGGCAGGAGGGGCTGGGCCTACTGCAGGTGTCAGGAGAAGGTGCATAGCATGGTTCTTGGCTCGTGCATGCAATGCAACAAGCAGTAATGCTTTCAGCTGTTCAGCCTGGTTCAGCTGGTGAAAAGTGCCAGGGTTCTAATGTAGTATCTGCACACGTGAGCGGTATAGTGCCTGCATGTGCAGACGCCCCAGACAGTCGACAGTCATGCCCAATTCATAACAAGGGCGGTGCGCTTTGCCCATGCCTCCATCCCAGCCAAGCCAACACCTGATGGTGGGCTGACATGTACGACCAAGTTCAGCCTGTCGTGTAACTGGCAGCCAGTGCCCCATGGGTTGGAGTTACCATGTGATGCAATGCAACTGCTTCCATGCAGCATGTGCGTACAATTGTGGAATCCTGCATGCCACACACTGCACAGCCTTGCGGCTGCACAAATCAGCAAAAGACACATGCATGTCAGCACGAGTGCCAGCACACCAGATTGTGCCACTCCTCACCTGTATCTGCAACAAGTAGGAAGAGAGTGTATCTGCAACAAGTTTGTATGCACGCGACAGTGGAAGAATTCACGCCGGGTACACTATAGTTATAGCTACGCAGCCATCAGGTCAATGCTGCTCAGCACTGCGGGGTGCACTTCAGGGTTGGTGACCATGCTGTGCCCCACAGCGGCGGTGTGCACAAATGCACCTTCCATAAAGTGGTACAAACGACAACGAGGCTCCCTAAAGGGCGGCGTGCTTCAGCAAGCGACAGCACACCATTGGGAGATGGTATCCGACAGGTTGGAGAGGCTTGCTGCGGTGCAGGGTCACTGATGCTTATGCCAGTGGCAACTACCACCTTGATCAGGCGTGCCTGCCATGACAAGCAGTCACCGTTGGCAATCCAGCCTGCACAGGCCCACAGCATTGCAAGGTTTACGCCACAGGGCATAATGAAGACTACAAAAGTCACTCCAGCACACACAGCATCAATGCAATGCATGATGTATGCAACCTGATGCAAGGCCTCGTATTGTTGGTAGTAAAGGTTCGAGCAGGGATGGCCAAACTCAATCAATGGTTCCCTTCCAAGGGAGGGGTCCTGTCGCTGCAGCCAGGGTCATATCTCGCAGCTGGCAGGCCCATCTATGATATCAGCCATGCAACACACATCATGCTTGCCCCCCTGGACGCAGCATTGGGCGCCTGCTGGACAGCTGGCTGCTGGATAAGCGCATGCTGGTACGACACCACCACGGTGTTAGTCCGGTTCCACATGCCAGCACGTACGTGCCAGCGGCACCGAGTGTACTGGCCGTACCTCCTGCAGGAACCATGTTGCGCAGCGCATGGTACATTCACTGGTCAGTGCTTGCACACACATGTGTACACTGCATGTGTGCAGTCCCTGGCCTGCACATGGCAGCTCACTAACATGTGACCCCAGCACCAGTCATGGCCAAGCCGCTGAAACAAACTACACTGAATAACAACACAGCTCAAACACAAACACAGAACAAAGACATGCCTCCTGCAGTCAACAACCAACCAGACAGATAGGCAGACAACATACAGAGGACGGGCTGCCACCCCTGCAGCCTGCTTTCAGCTGCAGCAGGCTGCTACATCTGACAAGCAGCGGGACACTAGCAGTGCACACCTGTGATCCCGCCAAAAGATGCCCAAAGCGCCAGCAGTACACATGCACGGCACGGTGGCCAAATGGCATGCCAACAAGCTGTTCGACACATCAGCTTGTCAATGCCGTTGCTGTCAAACAGCAGCTAGTGGTACAGGCAACAGGCACCTACACGCATGCACAACTCGTGCTCCAGGCGCACACGACTCAAGGACCCTGCTGCTGCTGCTTAGCTCTCAAGCGCGTCACAAAGCTCTCTTCATGCATGCTGAAGCCGTGCTGAAGTACGATGCTGCTGCTACTGCTGCGTGTGCCTGCAGCCAACAATGCAGGGCTGCCGCCCAAATCATCCGTGGCCAGCTCCACCCTCACCCTCAACTCGTCCACTCCCCGCTCCATTGAATCAGCAACAGATGCACCACAGCTGGACCTTGCAGGGCTGCCCGTGCTGACCGGGCTGTTCCCGCCACTGCTGCAGGTGAACCCAGCATCAGCACAGTTGCCTTGCATTTTCAGGACGAAGCGGATCCGCGAAGACAGCAACCAGCGCAAGTCACGAAACGTGCCGCCCAGATTGCGCGCCACATGCCGACCGATGCCATCGCCTGCATCGCTGCTGTTCACACTGGTGCGTGACAAGCCAGCAGCACCCGCTGCGGCTGAACCGCTGCCATGCATGAACCCGTCTCCGTAGAACCACCCTGGGCCTGCAGAGGCCCCTCCCGCTGCCTGTCCTGCATGGTGGCCTTGCACTGCAGCCCCTGCGATCCTGCCGGACCGCTGCTGCAAAGTTGTGCCAAATAGCCCACCCACTCCGCTCACGGCCACTGCAGCAGCGGGGTCTGTGCGGCCAGAGGTGATCTGCGCCAACTGCTGCTGCCTCCGGCGCCTGCGCCTGTAACTCCAGGTCCCAGCTCCCAGCAGGACGAGGACGCCTGCTAGTGTTGGCCACAGGATCGCATGCAGTTGCAGGGCGTGCCGCCACTTTGCTCGCTGCGTCATTTGCGTGGTGATGTCCTGCACTGACGCTGACTCAGCGCCCAGGGTCTGGGTGGTGCGCAGGAAAGTGTTGGGATCGTCAATCAGCCGCTGTATGAGGGGATCTGCAACAGAACAACACAGCAAGCAGGGCAATTTTGGCAAACAGACAAGTCATTGTGCAGGCTCACACTTGTACATTCGACCAGCTGGTCCAGAAGTTACATGCACATAAACTGGCTAGCACAAATCCCCCAAGTAAGCTGCCAACTTGACTGGTATCCCTCGGAAAGCAAGTCACACAGGTGCGTGGCGTACAGACTGCAGCCCTACCTGCAGACAGGTCCTGCTGTACTGCTGCGGCGGCTTGGTCAGCACTGACTGGCAGTGCCGCTGACACATTCACCAGCAGCTGCCGGCTGCCAATTTGCCTCACGCCCAGCACCTGCACACCGGGCAGCACCCACCACCATGCGATCACAACTCAAGCAGAAGCAAGGTGTACACGTTGTGTGGATCTGACAGCCCTGCCACAGTGTGGATCAGGGCGCATGCATCATTGCTGCCCATTTCTGGCAGCAGCATGGAAGCAAAGATGGAAGCAAGTGTGCATGGCAGCACAAGCAACTGCAGGCAACAGCAGACGTGCACCAAACAGCCCTAGGTCAATGCCAGTAGCTGAGACCAGCACTCGTACACCCACCTGCACATTGCCTAGGCTGATGTTGAGTGCACTGGCAGTGTCACCCCGGACCAGGACGCCCACAATGCCCTCACTGCTGCCATTGATGCCGGTCAGCGACCTGCAGCACATCACAACCCAGCATACCAGCACAGCACAGCAGCGCTCAGGTTGTGAAAGGCTACGAGCAAGCTGCATGCGGCCAGCTGTGGCACTCTGCATTCCTGGAGGGCCACACATGGCATGTGAGCAAGCACGAAGGCCGTGCTTGACCTCACAGGCGCTCAGCAATGTCAGGTCTGATGTAAAGCAGCGTGCAACCCCACACACCTACCTGCTGACAGACTCCAGGGATGTGCCATCCAGCAGCAGCCCAAATGACAGCAGGATGGCCACATCAGACGAGCCCAGGAGGGAATCCAGGCTGGAGGCAGTGCCCCTGCCAGCCACGGATATCTCACACAAAATCGCCCCCTCACTGCGTGTCGTGGCGCCGTCCCTGTGAAGTCACGGCAACGACAAAAACACAGCAGACACCACATGATCAACAAGACCCACAACAGGGGTGGTGTGTGCAGTTTTCACACTCAAACCCAAACCAGGCCAAGTCAAACATACGTACAGGGTGAGCTGGATGCTTCCCCAGAAGCAGCGTGTCTAAGGTGTCCTCCCAGCATTCACTCCCAGCATCACTGTCAACCACCCCACCCCACCCATAATGCCATGCATCCACCGGAGCCGACTCCTGCAGCAGGCACTGGCCTCTGTATGCAGGTGCCATGTCAACATGTACCCCTGAGGGGCCCACAGCTACCCCTACTCACTTGCAGATGTCGCAGAAGAGGGACCCTGCCGTTGCTGCATAAGTGCCAGGCAGGCAGGTCCTGCATGTTGGGGCGCCCCAGTAGTAGCTGAATGTCCCGGGCGGGCAGTACAGGCAGGTGGTGCTGAACGGGGAGCCTGCATACTTGCCAGGTGGGCACACCTGCAGCAACACACAGCACGCACCAGCAGCACTGCATGTCATACCACTTCCGACCACAGGAATGCATCAAGTTGACAGCACTTACTGTTCATGACCAGGACAATGATTGTGCTGCGTGTGCGCCGCATGCTGTTGGGACTCTACCTCATGCATCTGCACAGCCTTCATGCTAGGCCTCACGCTGGAGAGCCAAGGGCACCACCCTTACCTTGCATTCCGATGCATCCGTCCTGGTGCTGTAAGTCCCGTTGGGGCACACCTCGCAACGATCACTCTGTGCTGGGGAGCGTGGCCAATCAGCAGGCCGTGTCGAAAAGAAGGCAGCAGACAGGGCAGCCCCCTCTGCGGCCTGGCTGCTGCTGCTGCTGCCACTCTGGCTGCCACCACCCCCTGCAGCTGCCTCCTGCGGCAGGACCAAGTCATGCACTGCTGTCGCAGCCGTAGCGTTGCTGTACAGCAGCATGGTGTACGTCCTTGATGACCGGCCCTCATCAGCTGTCAATATGATCGGCAACTCGGCAGTGAGGCCGGGCAGCTGCATCTTGCAGCCGTCCCGGCTGCTGCTGCTGCCGTCTACGCTGCTGGTGGCCACCTGGCCGCCGTCGGACCTCATGCCGCTGCTGCTGCTGTTGCCACACCAGACTTGGTCTCCCAGATTCTGCTGGCCTGCACCCCCATATCCCTTGCCCCCATCGACAGCTGCAGCTGCTGCAGCTCCTGCTGCAGGGCTGCTGCTGCCAAAGCCAGCCCCGTTGAACTTCTGGCCCAGCAGCCAAGCAGCCACGCTGCTCGAGCCATCGCTGGGGACCCCCAGGCGGCTGCTCATGCTGCTGCGTGTGCTGCTGCTGTCACCGTCAGGGCTGCGGGGCAGTGCGATGGCTGCTTGGCTCATGGCGATCTTCACGCCTGCTGCAAAGCCCTTGGGATCCACCAACTCTGGGACCATCCTCATGTCTGGCTTCAGCTGGGCCATCGGCAGCAGGATGTAGTGGTCGTGGGCACACTCTGCCGCTGTGAAGCGAGACCACACGACGGTGCGATTGCTCAGCCTGTCCACGACAGAGAACTGCTGCATGCGCAGCCTGTCAGGTATCCTCTTGACAGCTGCCAGGTTCTGTTCGACAGTGCTGCTGCTGCTGGTGGTGTCAGTGCTGCCTGGGGGCTTCATGAGCAGGTATGCCACCTGGACATCGACACCTGGCAGGGCCTTCAGTGAAGGTGGGGGGTCGTTGCTGCTACCACCCGAGTTGTCATCTGCCCAGTCCTCCTCTGCCACCAATGGTGCAAAGGCAGACCCCTCTCCTGCTGCCCCAGCTGCTGCTGTTGACCTCGGCGCTGCTACTTGGCCCAATCCAGGGGCACCCGACTTTGCAGCTGTGAATGTGCTGCTCATGATGCTGCTTGGCCGCAGCCCGCTCTGTGCACTCAGCGATTTCGGGTGCAGGAAGAGGTGCTCGTATGCCTCCGGCACCCCACACGCGATGACGACAGTGCTGTTGTTGCTGAATGTGATGGCCCTCAAGCTCATCTGCTCTGCAGGCCGCAACGGCACAAAGCGCACCGTGTACGACCTGTACAGCACAAAGCCTGCGGGGAGGTCCCAGACAGAAGGGCTGCTGGCGGTGCCATTGGTGCCCCCCTCAGGGCTGTCCCATACATCACCAGGCGACGCGCCCCTGCTGGTGCTGCTGTTGATGTTGTCGGCAGGCGCGTCGCTGCCGCGGCCAGGGAGGGCCTGAAGTGGCCGCCGGCCTGCGAATGCTGCAGCAGCTGCTGGCGTGGCTGAGTTCCCTGCTGGGTCCCTTAGTCCTGGGCCTTTGGCGAGGTAACCACCAGTGGAGACCTCCTCTGGACCAAGGCCCTGGCTGCTGCCGTCTGCTGGTGTTGCTGCTGCAGCACTGCTGTTGTTCTCCAAGGGCGTGAAGACATGCACCCTGACCCAGCAAGGGACTTGCTGTCCAGCCAGCGGGTAGTACTCCCTCCAGAGCTGCTGACCCTGGCCCCATTCGACTGTGTACCTGCAGCAGCAACAGCAGCAGCAGCAGCAACAGCAGCAGCAGGCATCAGCAGCAACAGCAGCAGCAGCGCAGGCATAGTCCTTGATCAGGTCAGTGCTGATAGCATTATCAACTTGAGGGCACGGACAATGCAGCCTTGATGGATAGCAGCATGGTCACCACTTGCCCTGCTTGCACGTGCGTACCATCCAACTTCTGAATCCCTAGTGACATTGCCTTTCAGGCCACATGCAGCACCCTTGTGGTACACACTAGGCTACTATTGTGACCGTGCTCGCACCTTGTGCTCTCCAGCTCGCTACATGCAGTTGTGTCGACCACCACCACGTCCCCCCATCTGCTGCTGGACAGCACCAGCTGCCCGACTGAAGGGCCGGGGGGCAACAACGCAAAGTAGCGGTCGACCAGGGGTCGAAAGGGAGGGTCCAGATCCAACGTGGTGCGGCGGCCTACGTCACTGCTGTTGTTGGCCACAGGTGCAGCCGACTGTGCTGCAGCTGCACTGGGCGTGACGACGGTGCGCATGCTGTTTGGAGCCTTTTGGTGCCGCCCAGGAGTTGAGCTGCTGCTGTTCGCACTGCTGGCAGTTGCATTGGTGCCGCCTTGGGTACCATGGCTGGCATTGCTGCTGCTGCCAGTGCTGTTGCTGCTGCTGCCTGCAGATAGGGTGTGTCGTCGATGGTGGCGTCGCTCCCCAAGGTCGTCTGCACTGAACATCTGCATGTGCCCTTCTGCAGGTACCAGCACAAGGGCCAGCTCCTGCAGTGCTGCGACATGCGTGTAGGTGGGTCGTTCGCTCGCACTGCTGCTGTTGGACCCAGGGGTAGAGGCACCAGCCGCCAGCACAGCACCTACAAACGACAAGACAGCATTACCAGAGTCGTTACATGAACTCAGCACGTGTGCACAGCCACAGCACAGGTCACACCACGGATGAGATCTGGACACACCTCAACCAGTAGGCAACTGCAGCAAGCTTGACCTTGTTGCACACCATTTGCGTGCATTTGCCGGAGGGACTGCAGTTCATCAGACCAGGTCTATTGATACACCAGCTATACACCCTTGTCATCATCACACCCACATACAACCTGAGCAAGCCACCTGTACACCCTCGTCAACCTAGCGCACCTGGCGGGCAATGTTGTGGGGGTGTGCCAAAGACAATGGCAGCTGCAGCTCCTGCCTGCTCAGCCACCCGGCCGTTGCTGAGCGCTGTGATCCTCACACCCACTCGCAGCTCCGCCTCTGTGGGAAGCCTCACCCAGGACAGCGGCAGCTGCAGGGGTGCTATGGACACCTGGCCGGGCTCCAGCCTGCGCCTGCCGATCAGGGTGAGGTTGGAGACCGCCTCCTGCTCTGCCAGTGAGCAGGAGGGTGCCAGTGGGTGGCAGGGAGACGGGGAGGGGCGGCTGCCAGGCAGGACGAACGTGCTGAACGCAAACTCGGTGGGGAACGCTGAGGAGCCCGTCACGTTGAACCACAGCTTGGGTGCAGAGCTGTTCTGCAGGCCTCGGTAGTACCCCTGCAGGATGTGCAGGCAGCATGCAGCGTGACAGCAGCAGAGGGGCCATCTTGAAGTTGACTGGTCACGAAGGTGTGGTGGCCATCGGCACAAGGCAACAGCTGCGGGTGACGGTCAGCCCCAGACAAGGTGCGGCGGAATAAAGCGCCTACGAGCAAGCCTCAAGGCAACATGCCCATGCAGCTCAACAAGTGCTACGACATACCAGGTTGCTTGTGAACGAGACGATGGGGCTCTGTACCGCGATGTCCACTGCGGCTGCAACAGGTGAAAGCACAGCGCCACCCGTAGCATGATGCAGCCTGGCCCTGAGCAGGCTGCCTCTTGGTGCTGCTTGGAGGGTCAGTGTAAAGTCCCGCCGCTCCTCAGCCCCTTGTGGCCAGTACAGAACTTCAGGGTCAACCTGCAGAAGCAAGGGTGACACAGTCGAGACTCCCCAACAGCCACAAGCACCTCACTACGTTACAGGGATGCAGGGCAACAGAACACATGCAGCTTGCAAGCGGCTGCAGTTCCAGGTCGTACATTGTCACCAAGGTTACCCACACTGCTGCCAATGCAGGGCCCATACAGTCACCGACATAACCGCTGCGTTGTGGCCAGCTGCCGGCTGCCTGCACCCTGCAGCATGCTGCATCTACAGCACACACGCACCTTCGCCGCGCCTGTCTCCCCAAGTTGCAACTGCACTGCAACACCTCCTGCAGGTGCCGGTCGGCTGAGGCTGACTGCAACCTTGAATGGTCTGGCGTCTGCACTGACGTTGATCAATGTATTGACCACCGACACCAGCAGCGGGACTTGCACTGTGATGGGCTCCTGCAGCCGCAGGTCCAGCCCAACCTTTGGCAGCAGCAGGCGTGCTGTGACGTTGCCATGCTTGCTTGTGCCATTCAGCAGGACAGGGAAGTCAAAGCTGGTACAGTCGCCAACAGCGCTGTCTTTGTCACGGGCAGCTGCTGCTGACGAGCTGCTCCTGAAAGCAAGGCTACCGCCTGTTGCTGTAACCTGCTGCAGGACGAGCTGTGCATCGTTTGCAGCGTCCTGCAAAGCACAGTGGACACCAGCATGGTGTCACAGTTTGCGCCAGCACCGTGTGGGAATTCCTTGGGCCACATGCAACAATGCATAATGCAGCTGTGGCGACCAGCATGTATGCATGGTGGTTCTGCTGCTGATGGATGCATGGAGTCCTGCCAAGATCCTGCTACGTTCCTGTCGCATGTGTGCTGCCATACAGCGTTCACTGATGTGCGCTCACAGAGCAGGGTGAGTGCTGCATAGGGTAGTGCCCGTGGACACCACAAACAAATGCAACCCTGGTGAACACTCACTTGGCCCCAGTGACTGCATGCACTGGTGTTCAGGGTTACCCTGACAGTGGTCTGCACATACTGGCTCACACTGCTGGGCCATGACCCTGATATGCCCACGCCGGTCACTGGCTGGGCAACAATCTGCAGGTAAGCAGAACCAAGCGTCAGCGGGATGCAGGTGCAGTTGTGATGTGCAGCTGTGGTGCAGCCGTGAAGCAGCTGAAGCATCACATGATATGAACGTCACGATGGGTTTTGGCGCATGTGCTGAGAGTTGATGAAGTTTCCGTCATACGCCAGAGCAGGTCAGCACATGTCAGACAGACCCCATGCTGTCAACCATGCTGTGATGCATCTGCAGTATGCCGCTGCAGGCAAGTGTGGCGTGCTATGGTTGCCTCTGATGTGACCCTGGTAATGACTGATACCCTGAAACCAGCCTAAAGCATTCTCAAACACTTACAGAGTCATGCAGTAGGCACAAAAGCACAAAAGCCAGTACACAGGACAGCTCCAGCCCGGGCTTCAGCTGCATAGCACCTCAGACCTCACATCATCATGCCGACATGCATTCAGGCACGTCCAGCTGGTAGGTCAGCTCAACAAGGAAAGCAGTTGTGCACGGGAGACTTGAAGCTGCAAGGGCAGGTGCAAGTGCCTGAGTCCAGCACACGCTGCTCGACCACAAAAGGCATAAACAAGCACGATCACAATGACTGAACTCTTTCCACGTCCAACATAGGACCTCACTGGTGACAGTAAACCCCGAGGAGTGTTGAAGTCCGTCAATGAGAGCTCGCAATTGCGTTAGCGAAGAGAGCATAATTTAGCTTAAGCTGCTGTAAGTTGACGTGACGTGACCTCAGGCAGAGACGTCAGGTGCAGCCTCAGTCGCGCATCGTCGCAGCAGCAGCAGCCAACATGCAGAGCAGCATTCTGCGCACTCAGGCGCAGTCTTTCATCCAGACTGCTGGTGAGGATGCGCTCTGCCGTGCACCTGGCTGATGTTGGGCAGCAGCACTGACAGCAGCACAGGACCTCAGCCACACAGTGCTGCACAGCACTATGCGTCAAATTGAGCAGCATTACATGTTTTTCAGTACTTTATGTCATCATTAGTTCAAGAGTCAGCTCCATTACCCGCCTGTCATGTTGTATGCATCCATCTGCACCTTGATGCTGCCACAGTCCAATGCTGTGGTCGTCCCAGCAATTGCACATTACGTATCGAAAGCTGCGTCCTGTTGTTTGTGTCTGGTCACCTTGAAAACGGAACTCGTGGCATATGGCGTGCTTCTACTGATTCGTTGTGCTGTTTCACTCCCCTGCGTTGGTGTTTGCTGTTGCAGCCCCTGGCAGCAGGCGCAGCACAGTTGCGGTGCGCGCTACTTATCAGGAAGAGCGCGGTGGTGGCAGGCCAAGGGGCAAGGGCAGGTTCTCTCGCAGGTAGGCAAACACACACAACACCAGGGCAACATGCCGTGATACTGGTGCAGGCATGCAGTGCCTAAGGCAGGGTCACCCCAACCCCTGCCTCCCAGCAGAAGATGTTGTGTTCTGGCAGCAACAGCCCGACAGCCACCAGGATGTGGGTTTGTGTCGAAACATCAGCAAAATCAACTATGTCGGTTGTAGAGCTCACTTGTGGGGGTTGCCGTGTCACCGTAATGTCATGCCAGCAGTGTGGTGAGCTGCGTGCTGCAGCAGCACGTAGCGACACCTAGGGGCATGATCCCACTGTAGGGCGCAGAGCAGTCAACAGACAACTTGGCAAGAGACATTGCCTTTGCCTTGATGTCAGCACCTGTTCAGCCTGTTGGCCTTGGTAATCAGAAGGTGTGCCCTCCTATCTGCTGGCGAGCTCGACAGCCTAGCAAAGAGGGGTTTTCAACTGCCTGCCGAGGGGTTGGAATTCAACGTTGTGTGTGATTGCTGCTGCTATCTGCCACAGGCCACAAGAGGATCGTGTGGACAACAAGGAGTTCTTGTACCTCCCAAAGCCCAACCACCTGGTGTACATCAAGCCCACCGTTGCTGTTGTTGCTGATGTCGCCAGCCGCGCATCAGTCGGCTTGAAGATGACCATTGGCAACAACCAACTGGAGCGTTACGTGGTTGAGTACTACTCCAAGCGCTTGTAATGGAGCAGCAGCAGCGGCAGCGGGTTGGGGTGGGTCATGGTCTGGGGTGGAGCATATAGGTTGAAGGGGTGTTGCGCAAACATCACTGTGCAGCAAGCACAGAAGCCTCCGGTCACCAGGGGAACGCGAACAACGAAGCGGCCCTGCAGCTTGTGGGGCTGCAGCAGCGCGCAGCCATCACAAATGACGCCCGGCCGTCAGTGTTGTGCAGTACCGCATGAGTACTGCAGCTGGTGTGGCTGCTGCAGTTGGTGCTTGAGGTGTGCTGAGGATATGCTGCAGTGATTTGATGTAACCGATGATTTCAGTCTTGAAGGGTTGCCTTGCTCATAGAATGTTGGATGTTCCATACGCTGTGGCGTGTGAGCCACTGGTGACATGCCGGTGGTTCAGGCTATTAATGAGATGGGCAAGAGCTGTACTGACTGGCGATGTGAAGGAGACTCTTCCCGTGTCAGTTTGCGCACCAATCAAAGCAGCATCCTGGGTGTTGGAATGGAGGACATGGGTCTTACACGACACTCCTGTGACCACACCCCTGGATTGAAACCCATACCAAACCGCTACCAGCGACTATGACATGCATGCATCGACAGGCATGCTAACAAAAGGCAATGCCATCACCATAGTCGATCAGCTGTACACAGTTATGTGCTCTGGATTCTTGCCAGTCAACAAGCCTCAGCAGCCAGGTTGGGCTGCTTCCTACCCAAGTCAAAACATACAATGGCCAGAACAGAAGCAGAAAGGCAGCTCATGTTCAGCAACGGTGCACACCGCAGGCCTTGTGGAACCCTGACCCCGCAGCAGTGCCGAGCGGCACACACTCAGGCCATGTGGCCAGGCCATGTGACCAAAACAGCCAATTAGCAGCAGTGTGCTTGGCCAGGTGCCCTGTGCACATGGACTCGAGTACACTGGCCGCTATGCCGCCTTGTGGGCACAAAGCATGCGGCCAGTGCATGGGTTTGGTGCAGACCAACACCATCAAGCACAGCATTTGCACACCAAGGAAAAGGAACAGGCACACCATCTGGCTCATCAGCACTATCCAGGACACAGGTGACGGTGTCGCGTTCGCTCCGGCACCTGGTGTAACACTCGATTGCAGTCGCAGATCTGACACCTCCTCAATTGCCCTGGGCCCTTGGATGCCGCCACCACTGACTAGCAGTCGATGGTGGTGTGTCGGCATGACCTACACCTGCATTCAGCCACGCAACTGAAAGAGGTTGTGACCCACGACATGCCCACGCCATCCATGTGGCATTGCACAGGTGCGACTGCAGCATGGAGCGGCCCAAACGGGTGCATCCACCCAAGCAAGCTGCACGCGTCGACACATGCTATGCAAGCCAACTCAACCAGGCCAGGGCTCTGTTGCCAGCAGATGCTGCATGGGCTGCAGCTGGGTGAATGGGGGCGCTGACTGAGAGCGGCCCCGCTCATTCAACGACACCAGAACACCAGCCTGCTGCTGGCACAACGGTTAGACCGGTGCTTTGCACTCTGACATGATGCATACCACCAGCAGCATAACACGAGCAACCCCTTTCTGTTGCGGGGTTGCTCAGGCTGATGGTGCACTGGCACCATGCCAACGATGTGACATGTCTGGTTGAACAAACACCGCAGTCTATCAGCCTACATGAGTGGTGCATACACTACGTGTTCACTGACGCTGCATGTGCATCGCAAGCGCACAGGCAGGACCAGATAACAAAGTATCTTGGTTGCCGCACCTACAGCACTTCAAACCAAACAACTGCTGCAATGATTACTACTCGACTCCTCTGGGCAGGACACTGGCAGTACATATGATGGCAGCAGAGGCCATGATGTGCTGCACAAGCACTGGCGTTGTGCAGTTTCCTGGTGTGTGCTGGTACCTGATGCAAGTACTGTAGGGACTGGTGCAGCAACAGCACATGCAGATGGCATATGCTGTGCTAGTGTGGTGGACACACTGCTATGATTCAATCGATCATACAGGACAAGCTGAAAGGCAGTGCAGGCAGGGCAAGGATGACAACCAAACAAGCAGTGAATGACAACCAAGAGCAATATGCCAAACACACAAACTTAACCCCGTGCTTCGCACGACCATACGGCGGGGGTACACACTCTTTCAGTGGCCTGCGCACAATACTGTTGCGCAGCAGGTTTCAGGTGCACCACCACGCCCGTCAATGACTTCAGTCATGGAAGGCATGGGGGCACCACACCTTCTGCATGCATAAAAGGAGACAGGAGGAAGTGTCCAACACACAGCTACAGCAACCCTCCACACTACAAACATGACACATCACTCTGCTGCTGTACACGGTCACTGTGATGGTTTCTACCCTCTGCCAACCACTGGAAGATCCAAGGGGTCAGGCCAGCAACATTGGGATCGCGGGGTGGGAAGAAACGCCCAACACCGCGCACCCACCCACATTCCATGACACCAAGCTCAAGTTGTCAAGCCATTGAACCCCTCATGCGCTCACGCCCGACGCACAGGGTGCCATGTCAAACACCACACAGGGTTGAGCCAGACCCCCCACGCCCCGCCCATCCTCCACTGCAGACCCACAGTATCCCCCAGGTCCCGCCCATCCTCCACAGTATGATACACAGCCACATTACGAGCCCCGCTAGCCAGCTTACAGGTGCCCTGTTACTGGCTCATGTGGAGCCAAGGGGCTGTGGTCAACCCGGGTGCCGTCAACACACTGTCTGCAGTTGCCGATGTCGTTGCTGGCTGGCTGGCAACAGACTTGGCTCTGAGGGCATGTCCAAGCTCCTCGATTGCTTTGACGCCATGAACACCTGCTGCTGCTGCTGCTGGGACTGCTGCACTTCATGCAGACTGCCGTTGAGCACACAATTGGGCTGCCGCTGCTCCTGCAGGACACACAGTGCCTCCTGCAGGGCTGTCTGGGCTGCTGCCTGCATGTTGCTTTGTTTGCTTGCAGCAGCCACTGGTGCGCTTGTGGTGACGCAGCTGCTGCTGTGAGCTGCCGATGCCTGACTGCTGCTGGGGAACCTGCATGGGTCTGAGCTGTCCCAGTTGCTGTCGCCACTCACGCTGCTCCCGCTGCTGCCGCTGTACTCACTTGACTGACCACTGGAGCCACAGCCTGTGTCTGCTGCTGTGCTGATCCGGAAGCTGCCACTGCTGCTGCTCTCCTCGCCGAGGTTGCTGCCACAGTGGTGAAGCATCTGGTGGACCTTGATGCTGGACACGCGTGTGCTGTCGTAGATGACATACTCTATGCCACCCTCCAGGAAGGTGAGTGCCACGCTGTCATACTTGTACAGCAAGCGGCGCAGCTTGCTGCCCCAGTTCCCTGCCTGCTTGGCCACCTTCACGCGCCCGAGCGTCACTGTGCACTCCAGAATGACGCCCTTGTGGTTTGCTTTGCAGGAGGTGGCCTGTTGTGCAGGAGTCAACGGCATGGACAAAAACAGACGAATGGTCCAACTCAAACCTGCTCCTGTGCACTAGTCATAAGCTGGTCCCACAAGAGTATCATCTCAACAGCTCTGAAGGCGATGACATACACACCATGCTGCTAATTGGCTGGGCTGCAGCAGGAGTTTGCAATGGCTGCTGCTGCAGAACAAACCTGTGCATCAGGAGCAAAGTATATTCCAGAGCCCCCAAAGCCAGGGGGGCCTGGCCGCATCATGCCACTCTGCAGGATTGCCTCAGCGTTCTCTGGGCTGGTTTGGTGGTACAGAGTGATGCAGTCCCCTGCTTGGAACATGGCAGGCTGCAATTGGGATGCACGAAAGCCCAACACTACAGTCTCAGGGGGTGAGGGCTGCAGTGCTGAGTCAGCTGTGCCCGAGGCAGCCCTGCATGCATGAAACATGTAATTCATAGGTAAGCCGTTCATGACGAACACCAGCCAGCCGCCTGCAGAGATCAGGTGTAGACACGTAGCAATGTAATCTCGTTGCTCACCCCCGGTGGAACAGCCCCCTGAAGCACTGCATGACCCTTCACCAGCTATATTATCACTGAAACAGCACTAACGAGCTGCAGAAGCGGCCAGTCTCGGTGGTGTGCTAACAACGAACTCGCTCTGGCTCGGACAGCTTGTCTTGTTCTGCTGGTGAGAACCAAAATCTCAACCGCAAAGTCCAAAGAACTGTGTGTTGTCGACGCTGCAGCTCTGGGGTCGTCAAGCACTCGATCCGGTAGCCATGGCTGGGGCTGCCATGAATAACGTTGCTAACCACGGTTTCAAGCTGTTGGGCTCTGGCCGTGTGACAATTTCAGTTGTCAACTCTTCGGAAGATTAAACTGTCATTAGCAGTCAAGCATGTGTGGCTCGGTGCTTTGTGCTGCCTTGCAATGGAGCCCAACCACTGCAATGCAGCCTCCCGAGCTCGCGCAGGAGCTGGCCATGGGTGCCAGTCCTTGCCAGCTCTGCTGCTAAAGAAGCACTAGGCAAACACGTTGAATCATTTACGGGTCAAATGTGCTCAAAGGTACAGCAACCAAGGCGCTATCACCAGCTGGCATGAGCACTTCGCCTGAGCCTGCCGCTGAGGGTGTCACAGCTGATGACCTGGGCCTGAAAGCTGCAGAAACAGCCCAGCCAGGCCTGGTGCGTTTCTTGAATGCTCTCTTTGTTGTTTGAGAAGCCAAGTGGGCTGTTTCGGGTGTACGGCAGTGTTGCCAGAACACCTGCTGGACACCTGCTGGCTTATACTAGCAGCTGCAGGTTCGTCGGCCCAGGCTGCAAGCCCCAGGGGGGGGGGGTGCACGGCAATGGTCAGTTTGGCATTACCATACCATTATCCCTTACTGTACACCTGTGAGAAACAACACTTTTTTAAAATGCTAGGCACCACCTGATGTACGTAGTGCACTGGGCCAGCGCCGCTGAGCGGGCATCTCCACTGCCCATACGCTCTCTTCGAGTCAAGGGTGTACCCCACTTGAATTCATTTCGGTGTTTGCCACACTCGGATTCGTTAGGTCACGACTTCATGCCACAGTTGCTGGTTTACAGTCTTCTTCAGCAGAGGTGGGTCCCTGGCACATTTGAATGCAGTTGCCTGGCCCAGTGCCATCACAAGCATTATCAGTCTGGCTTTGTGTACAGAGCTGCATGGACAGCGCCGAGGCATGACGCGTTTCAAAATGTTTCTTTCACAGTCCAAACACGCATTCCAGCCACGCCACTGTACACCATCCCGGGTGCTTTGAGCTGGGTGCTCCAGGCAGCACTCAGCCACTGGTGCTGCGTTCACAGGCTATGCCTCAAACTGTACAGCTTATGCTGACATCAGCCAACAAAGACAAAGCGGATGCGCATGCTCGGAATCAGGGTCAAAGGCGTTGGGGCGAAGTGGGCTGTCAACGTAACATGACAAGGTCGCCTGAAGGACTGCCCGCGCCTGCTGTCCCTTCATAGCCTCCCCTGGCCAACACACACGTATGTTTGTGCCTCATCAAGCAATTTGTTGACTACAACTATCGACACGTCAAAGTTCATAGTTCCGCAAAGCAAGTGTTCTCCGGCAGTCTTCCGTCCCGCGCCTCGAAACTTGGCTTATTATTCATATCAAATCTATCTGCTCTTCCGCATCCGTTTTTTGTGCCCCGAAACATTTAGGCGGGCAGTGTTTACGAGATGTTGAGCAGCTTGGCTGTGTCCCTCGGCAGGGCAGGAGCACTGCAGTCGCCCGTAATCACCGGGGCTGTGTGTGCTGTCGCACACCATATCAGGCCATGGCTGGCATCCTCCCGTTTCAGGCGGTGCTTTGCTGCACAAGCCTTGCAAGCCTTCGACTCGGATTCGGAGATTGAGCAGCTGGCAGCTGCACCCCATCCTTCTTCCAGCGTGGTAGACAAGTTGTCAGAGAAGGTGGCACCCATCCCAGCAGTCGCTGGTCGCATCCACAGTGTGGACACCTTCAGTGCTGTTGATGGTCCTGGCCTGAGGATGGTCGTGTTTGAGCAGGTGTGTGGCCGTAGCCAGAATGTCAAAAAACCAAGGAGTTCGAGTTTTATCTTGTGCCATGTGATCCAGCACTTTGGTGTCCTTCCAAGGGTGTTCGCAGTATAATTGGCTTCCTCTCGTATTGCTGGGACTGACGGGGGCACTGCTGTCCTTCTCCCTGCAGGGCTGTGCCATGAGGTGTGCCTTCTGCAGCAACCCTGACACCTGGACACCCTGCGGAGGCGAGTCTATCACCTCCAAGGACATCGCATCGCAATTGCGCAGGTGGGTTTCACAGTGCAGCTCTCACCAGCACTGTTGCAAAAGTGGTTGCATACCTGTCGTTGCTCCAGCGCAGTTGGTAAATAGTTGCATTGAAATCTCACTTGGCGCCTCACTTACTGCAAGTGTGCCTGTGTCCATACATGCAGCGTGGCTCCCTACATGCGCAATGGAGGTGGCGGTGTGACATGCAGCGGCGGTGAGGCGCTCCTGCAGCCTCAGTTCACAGCAGCAGTCTTCCAGGAGGCCCATGCACTTGGGCTGACCACCTGCCTGGACACCACTGGACAGGGCACCAAGAACCACCACTGGGACGTTGTCCTGCCACACACAGACATGGTGCTGTTCTGCATCAAGCACCTCAACCCTGAAAAGTATGCAGGCTTGACAGGCCTGCGCCAGATCGGTGCATTGAGGTTTGCAGCAGGTGGGTCGCCAAGGCACATGGTGTGCTCTGTTGTGGTGATGAGCTCCAGCTTGTGCTCTGGTAGTGCTTGCAGCGTGGGGTAAACAAGCCTGCAAGTAAGGACCAGCCCTCTGACCGGCACGTTCTCTCCGTTGTCTGATCCAGTACCTTCTGTTTGTGGTCTGATAGAAGCCGCTGCTGTCTGTTCCGCCTGATTCTCCTTGCAGAGCTGAAGGCACGTGGCATCCCCCACTGGCTGCGCTACGTCCTCATCCCAGGCCACACTGACGATGAGGACGGCATCCAGCGCCTCATCAAGTTCTGCCAGGACCAGCAGCCAGCACTGCAGGGCGTGGAGCTGCTGCCCTACCACCTGTTGGGGCGCAACAAGTGGGAGGCCATGGGCCTGCAGTACCCCTTGGACGGTGTGGAGACGCCCCCTCTGGACGATGTAAGTCCCAGGCATATGGCCATCAACTACTAGCTGCGTACTCTGCGTGCAGTAGTGTGATGTGCGTGCACTGTTGCTAAATGTTGGGTGAAGCACACCACCATGCAGTAGTGAGAGATCCTGCAGAAGTGTGACTGCCAATGTATGAAGCAGTAGCACCTGCTCATCGTGCTGATGTCTGTCCTCGCCTGCTGTTGTCATGGCGCAGGTCCTGTCAGTTGTGGAGCGGCTGGAGGCAGCTGGCCTGAACGTCATCTGCGATGCCAAGCGCCAGGCAGCTGACCGCGAGAGGCACCTCCTGCAGAGCAGCGTACATCAAGATGTGATGATGTCATGATTTTCCCCGTCTTCTACTCATGTCCTTTGTGAGGGATCATTTACTTGCAGCGCCAACAGCCTTCAGGCAACACCAGTGCTTGTTCAGGCCTGGCCGGGTCGGTTTGTTGCTAAGCTACAGCATCCGTGGGTGTGGTCAGCCGCAGGGGTTTCCAGGGTGTGGTTCAGTGCTTCTCAGTGCTTCTCAGCCGAAATGGCTGCAGTGTGTGCCTGTCAGTTTGCGCGGTCCATGCATGCACAAGTGTGCCCCTCTGGCAGACTTGAGAGTGCAGGGATTGCTGTAGACAGTGCAGGGGCTGTGTGCACTGGTATTGAGTGGTCAAGCAGTCAGCAGACACACTGCCACTGCAGTGTGTCCCCCTCCTGCTTGCCACTGCGCTTCTGTTGTCTTGCTCTCTGGTGTGCTTTTTTCTGCACATTCCTGTATGCATCACTTGGCAGGTGGCGTGCGTAAGTGTGCGTTTGCTTTTAGTCCCGTCACTGTCAGTCATGATCATGTCGTATCCAAGGCCAACATGCGCCATGGCACGGGCCGTGCGGATATTGTTGGCAGTACGCTTTGTTGGATCTTGTAGACCGACAGCAGCACAGGTCTCACCAGTCTCATGTCTCAACATGCAGCTATGTGCTGCAGTGCAGTGCAAAGGAGTGACAAGTACACTCTTTCCTTATGCATTGCTTTGGGCATCTGGCCAAGGTCTGGCACACATGCTAGCTAGGCTGTGGCAGTCTGTACGCCTTGAAGCGGGGGGCTCTGGTCGGCCAGGTACTGAGTGTGTCGAGTACATGTGCCAGCAGCATATGGCCCCAACTCGCCCAGCTAGGCACGTGCCCCAACTTGAGGGTGTGTGGTGTGCTAGCCGCCTGGCAGCCACTACAACAGACTGTGAACCCCGCATCTAATCTATGCATGTGTGCAGGCCTCATCCAAGCCACGTCTTGTCGAACATCCTTCTTGCAGCCACATGCTGCAATCTGTGCAATGAAATGCAGTGCTGACACAGCAAGCCATTGCTGCTGTGCCTGTACGAGCGCGACATGTTCGTCTCTGTCGTCACTCCTGTGCATTGCGAGGCAAGACCTTGTCTGCAGGACTGATTGGCCTTTGCTGGTATGTTGTGATGTTCAGCAGAGACCGTAACACAATCTGGGTTGTGAGTGTCAGGTGCTTTCCTCAGTGTGGCTGATGGTTTCTCTTCTTGTGCTGTGTAGCAGCTGCAGAAGCTGCAGGCTATTTGCAGGCTATGGCGTGAATCTGCTGGCACAGCATCCTGCCCAGCAGCATTGTGAGTGTTGTTAGGGGTCTGAGGAGGGAGGGTGGTGATGTGCATACGCGAGCAAGCAAGGCTGTGCAGCATGCTGCACATATCATGCACGGCAGTACGCTAATGCCGTGGTGTTACAGGTAACTGTTTGATTTCGGGAGGAAGGGTGTGTTTGTGTGGGATTTGGCAGCGGGCAAACGTTTGGGGTGGCAGGTGACAGGAGGGGCTGGATGCACTGAGATGGGTGTGCAGCATTGCCCTGGTCGGGTATGGTGGTGGGCGTGTGGCTGCACGGCGACAGACATGTGTGTTGAGGTATGTAAGCGAATGGTAGCTTACAGTTGCTGCTACTTGATGGATGTTGGGTGGTTGGTCTGTAACTGACCCAGCATGTACCATTCCGTCGATCACAAACAGCTCCTGCTCAGCTGCTGCTCAGATGCACTGAGACACTGTCAAACCGAGAGACCTCTTTGCTGACTCCAGCCTGAACATTGCTCATGAACTGCGAGTGATCACTACAATCCAACAAGTCACACGGGCTCTCTGT
>QAXK01001963.1:0-14694 GCA_004335735.1 Chlorella sp. KRBP | reverse complement strand
AGCGTGAGTGCCTGTTGAGTCATGGCCTCTTTTGGTTTGTTGCTCTTGGTGCCGTTCAGCTTTTCACTGCGCTGCCGTATGTTTTATTTCTCCTCTGCCTCTCCTGTGACTCTCCTTTGCCTGTCAGTGAGCTGCCAGTGAATGCAACTGCGAAACGCTCAGCTGCCGCACGACGCCGCTGACGGGACCACCCGCTTGGCTTGGGGTGCCACCACATCTAGTGGCAGCAAAAGGTTCATGGCGCAGTGTGTGCCTCTTCCTGGCAACACCTCCCTGAACGCGACGGTGGCGCAGCGTGTGCGCGATCAACCGCACGCCTGCCCCGACCGCACCTCTTGAGCACCTCAGGCCACCACAGTTTGCTCTTGGTGCTGGGTTTGATGGGATTGGATGGCCTCCTGTGGATGGCATGCATCTGATGCCGTGCTCCAAAGGCGCACACTGCCACAGCTCCGCGCACGCAGCAAACACCGCAGCCATGCTCACGTCGCCGGTCGTGCAGCTCGCCGCGTGCACGCGTGAGGCCAAGGCGAGCAGCCAAACGCAACCGCCAACTGTTCGGGAGCTCATCCCCGCCTCGCGGCCTCAGCCCACAGACGGAAACATGTCCGCAGCGCTGGAGGGGACGCTGCAGTCCCTCGCAGGAGAGGTCTCCAGGACGCTCGAGCTGCTGCGGGGCCTCCACAAGTACCAGACGGCGCTTGGCGCCGAGGGACTGCTGCAGCTGCAGGTGCGCGGCCTGTGGACGTGTGGCACGGGAGCAGCGTGTACGCACCTGCACTGGCACTGGCTCTGATGGTGTGGCCTTCCCGTTCCCGCTCTTTGCGGTGCGCAGAAGTCGACGCACCAGGCGCAGGCGCTGCAGCAAGCGGCCCAGCCGCAGCCCACGTCAGGCGCAGCAGCCAAGGTCGCCGCCTTCCTCTTGCTCGGTGAGCACGCGCTCTGGGCGCGGGGCTGTGCCTCTGGATGTGACTGTCGTTGGCCCCCCACACCAAGACAAGGACGCGCGCTGCGTGCACGCGCAGGCTCCAATGTGCTGGAGGCTCAGGCGCAGCTCGCGCTGCTCGTCAAGCTGCTCACGGGCCTGGTCATCGGGAACACTGTGCCACTGCCCCGGGGAGCAAAGGCAAGCAGGCACAAGAGCAGCAGCGGAGCCAAGCAGAGTGGCGCATTGGCACCAGCAACGCCAATGTGCTGCACAGGGCGTGCGGCGCTGACCAATGAGTTTCAGGCGCCTCCGCATCCTCGTGCACGTGGCGCCCACAGGCGGACCTCACAGCATCCAAGGGCCGGCTAGCGGCCTGGAAGCCCACTGGCGAAGCGCAGCAGCAGGCGCAAGCGGCACAGGCACTGCACGCGCTGGTGAGGAGTGCGCCTCGCTGCAGTGATGGCGCTCCCGTACGAGTGGCCGTGCAGGCAGCAAGCGTGGAAGCAGCAGGCCATCAGGCATCCCTGCTAAGACTGTGGGGTATCTCTTATCAGCGGCAGGGGGCCGCACGGACCTCGCAGGTCACACCAAGAGCACGCCCAGGACACGCGAGGGGGCAAGCAGGCACACGGGCGCAGTGCTATACTGTGCCAGCAGCACCTGCCTTCACCTCATGCCTCTCCTGCGCTGAGCAAACAATGCCCCCGCACTCGTGGGGGTCCTCCGTTCACCTCACTTGCACCCTGCCTGCCTGCAGTATGAGAGGGCGCTCAGCATGCACTCGGACGTGGACAAGGTGGAGGTGGAGGTGGACGCCATCATGGAGCGCCTGCTGCAGCAGCTGTTTGGCGCGCCACGCATCACAGACCCGGTGAGCGAGCAAGCCGCTGGGGGCAGGGCTCTTGGGGGCGACAGCACACAGGCTGGCAACACGCATGCAGCAGCAGCAGCAGCACGCCATGTACGCCAGTCACATGGGGCAGACCAGGCAAACACAGTGCAGCATCACGTTGCATCATGAGCGCAGGAGGTGCTGCAGCAGGAGCTGGACTGTCTTGAGGAGGGCGTGAGGGAGACGGGCGGTGGCGGCGGCAGTGGCGGCGGGGCGCAGGCGCACTTGGGTGTTCTGGGCACGTCGCTGCGGCTGGCGCTCAACGCCGTGGAGCGCCTTCACCAGGAAGCGCTTGGGAAGATCATGGGGCTGGATGAGGAGCCCTCTGAGGAGAGCAAGGAGGGGGCAGGGGGCGCGGTGGAGGACGAGGTGAGTTGCTGCTGTTGATGGGGGGCTTGCTGGTCTGTGGGTGTTGGTGTGGGAGACCCAGAGTCAGCACAGCGGATGTAGCACATGCCGCCGGCACCTGGGATCAGACATGGTGCGCGTCGGCACGCTTCCATTCCGTTGACGTTAGGCAAAAAGGTTAGCAGGCACCAGGTGTGAAGTTGAGCACCCCTGACGCCCCCCGTGTGTCGCCCTTGCGCCGTGCAGGATGACGAGGACGACCCCTTCTTCATGCCGCTGCCCTCGACCGTGATCAAGATGGCGGACGAACGCAAGTTCCGCCTGCTGGCCCAGCCCGTGGGCAAGCAAGTGGACCCGCTCAGCATGCAGTTCCAGCCCATCATAGAGCTGGGTGAGTGGCTGGTGCTGAGGCATGCTGCTGGCCGGCATCAGTATCTAAATTGGGATGCCAAACTAAGCGCGTTCTTTACAAGCAGCAGTGTCCTTAAGCGCGTGCTTTACAAGCAGCGCAGCAGTGTCCTTTGTCCCATCCACACGCGGCGTCACTGCCTGACCCGCGCGCACTCCCTCGTCACACCACCCGCCCTACCCCTACCCAAACACCACCACCACGCAGACGAGAGCGGCGCCACACCCAGCACCAGCGCCGCCCCCAACGACCCAGCCCTCGCCAGCACCACCGCCGCCGCTGCCGCCGCCTCCCTCCACCCCGCCCTCTTGGACAGTTTGCCCACCAGCCCCACCGCCGCCTCCTCCACCACCGGGCCCTTCCTCACCGAGGCCGACTTTGAGCTCGTACCCGAATCCGAGGTCCGCACCTCGCGCCACGCCTCCGTGCACCAATTCCTCATGTCACCCAACAGCATCTCGGGCCTCCGGCCACCGTCAGGCCTCCTCTTCCGCCCACCCTCCACCACCATGGGCCTCCCAGCAAGCCTCACACGCCTTCCGTCAAACGCAGCAGCCCTCGCAGCGGCAGCAGCCGCAAACAACCTCTCCCGCCAGACCTCCAACGCCGCCGCCGCCGCGCGCGCCGCCGCCGCGCTGGCGACCATGTCCACCGCGTCACGCACGTCGCAGCCTGGCAGCAACAACCCACACGCAGCCGCCCTGCCGATGCTCTCCACCGCGCCACCGCGCACGTCGCAGCCAGGCAGCAACAACCCCACCAAGCCACCCTCGCTCTCGGGCACGCCGCAGCCACCCTCGCCGCAGCTGCACAACCCCACGCACAGGCACGTGATGCAGTTCCTCGACACGGGTGGCAGCCCAGGCAACGCCACGCCCACCGCCGCCGCAACCACCACCACCGCCACCACCACTAAGGGCAACCTCGCGTCTGCTGCCACTGGCGCCGCTTTGGGCGCCAAGCTCGCCCCGGGTGGCGAGGGCGAGGGCGGGCTGCTCTCCTTGGCGGCCAGCGTGCAGGCAGCGACGGTAAAGGCGCAGGCAGGACGCATTGGCTCGGCGCCGCAGGCCCCGAGGGCGGTGCCAGTGTCGGCAGAGAGCTTTGGTGACCCTGATAACCCACGGTATAGCGATTCGCAGCGCAACACGGGGGACAATGGGACGGTGCCCAACTCGGCGTTGGTGGCGGGCGGTGCGGGCGGGGCTGGTGGGCAGGAGGAGGATGGGGATAGCGTGGTGGGGGAGCTGCAGCAGCATGGGCCGCAGGCGTGGGGCGGGGCGGTGGTGGAGGAGCAGGACATGCAGTTTGCCAGCTTCTTGCAGGTGAGGGTTGGGCTGGAGGCGGGGCGGGGCGTGCAGTGATCTCGCGTCGCGCAGTGTGGTGGCTGTGCTTGCCTTGGTGGTGGTGAGAGGTGCAGGGCGGGCGGTGGGCGGTGGCCCGCCTGGCAGCGCACTTTGGGCTTGATGATGTGGCTGTGCGCCACCGGGCTGACGTGTTGCCGCTCCCTGCTGCCGCTCCCTGTTGCTTCCACAGGGCCAGAACCCGCAGGCCTGCATGTTCCACGCCCAGATGCGCCTGTCGCTCGAGGGCTGCCGCAAGCTGGCTGGCTTCCTCTCGGGCACGGCACGCGTGCGCGCGCTCTCCCTCTCGCACAACTTCCTAGGTATGTGCACGTAGCACTCTGATCCTTCCGCATCTGTTCCCGCCATCTCTCTCCTTCCCTCCCTCTTGTTCGCACTTGTGCATGCCCTTGCGTGATGAATCATAACGCTGCAGTCTTCCTGACCCTGCTGCTGGCAGCAAAAGCATTGATGCGTGGTGGCGTATGGTGGTGTGCATGCAGGCGATGACGGTATGGCCATCTTGTGTGAGGGACTCAAGGCCAACCACAGCGTGACGGCCATCGACCTGCCGGACAACAACATTTCTGTGAGTGCCAGCACCTGTCGTGGCCACGTTGCTGCTTAGGCAACCATGTGCTTAGGCCCAGTTCAGCTGGGGTGGTTCAGGCAGCTGCCACGCTTGAGACCACGTGTGCCGTACCGGGCTGTGTGCGCCACACGTTGCCGACGTCGAGGCTGTGTGTGAACGTGCAGGGCGTGGCGAGCTGCATGCTGGCTGCAGCCGCACACTGTTTCTCTTTCTCTCTATCTCTGTCCTGATGATTAGGGCTATGCTGCGTGCGTGCTCTTCCTCTGCCTGCAGGACGTGGCGTGCTGCATGCTGGCAGAGGCTGTCAAGCACAACACCTCGCTCACTCAAGTGCAGCTGGCCTCCAACCAGATTGGCGACCAGGGCGCCATTGCGCTGGCTCAGGTGCGAACGGCTTGTGGACCACAATTGTGGCTGCTTGGCTGGGCGTGGTGTGAGCGCCAAAAACAACAAGGCGCGTATTGCTTCTGCAGCCTGCCAGGTCGTGCAGCAGTAAGGCGTTCCATGCATTGTACGCCGCTCCTGCACGTGGTTTTGTGCTCTCTGATCTGCTGTGGGTGTGCGTCACACGGACTCGGACTCATTCGATGATTGCCCTTGCATCCTGCACACACGCGCGCGTGCTCACCCCCGTGCAGCTCATCAAGGTGAACAAGAGCATCACCAAGCTGGGCCTGGCGCACAACAACATCGGCAAGCGCGGCTGCAAGGCGCTCACAGAGGCCATTGCCGCCAACAAGACGCTGCAGCAGCTGCAGCTCCTGCCAGGTGCGTTAAGCCGCGTGCGAGGCTTGATATCCACATAATCACATCTGTGTGGGTACCGCTGGGGGTGTGCTGAGCTCTGCACTGCAGCAGCAACCAGTTAGGCCCACATGCCTGGACTCACCTTTGCCCAAGCCCTAAGCCCTTGTCGTCGCCGCGTGCATGCAGGCAACCCCGTGGAGGAGAAGGACGCCAAGTCGCTGGCCAAGGCGCTGCAGCACAGCAAGAAGTTCTCAATCAAGAGCCTGCTCGGCCTCTAGTCCTCCTGGGCCTCTCCCAGAGCCTACGTGTAGAGCCTCCTTGGGCCCAAGGAGGTTCTAGACCCACCAGCCACGGCGACCCTAGAGCTACGGCGCAGGTTGTCCCTTAAACCACATTTCGCTGTCCCGTTCGCCTAGTGCATGCCACTCATCCACAGCGCGCGCCGCGGCTGCGTGCACATGTCACCTCTTGCGTGTAGCACCTCTTGTCGTGCCCCTGCTTGGCCCCTGCCGACCGCGCCGCACCAAAGCTTGCGTGCGGGTGTTGAGCTGTCCATCTGCCCGCAGCCATCCCTGGTGGGCAAATGAGCTCACAGTGTATCAGCTCATGGGGTGAGAGGGGGCATGCGTTGGACCGTGCGTGCGCGCGAGGCGTCCTTGCGTGCTCTGATCCATGCACTACAGCTGGTGCGAGAGGCAGGGCGTGCGGGCGGGTGCGCGCACGCGTGCTGCTCTTCCATTTCCCGAAGATATTCCTTCCTGCACACGACCAAGCATGTTAGCATTCGTATAGGCTATAGTGGGGCGGGATGGGAGCGTAGGACGTGTGGCCAGGTGGGCCGACCACACATCCCGAAGTTATGGGACGACTATATGAGAGGAATAGCTAGTGACTTTGGCGTTGCATCCTCTTCCTCTACGTGCGGCCCCTTCCTCTTGTTCGTCGCTGTGCAGCTATGCATCCAGCGGGCCGCACGGAAACACACTTCGTTCCTCTCACAGCGGGCTCTCAACACCCGCAGATCACCCTTCACGTGCTTTTTCGCTGACCTTGCATCTGCTGCGCTTAAGGAAATGTGACACTGCGTTCTCGTTGGGGGGTGAAGGCCACCGGAAAGACCGCATATGCTGACGCGCACTGACGCAATGACTTGGTTCTCTGCTCCTGCTCCTGCTGCTGTGAGTGACCCTCTTTTCTGCTGCTACACCAAAGCATTCATGCTCGATGCTAGGCGTGTGCGCCTCCATGCGCCTCAAACCCATGCACGCTCTCACTCACACCCGCGACGACCTGTTGTCAAGGTGCCCCGCCCACACCCACGGCTTGGTTGCTGCATTAAGACGTGCGCCCGCCATGCATTCTCACTCACGCCCACGACGCCCTGTCATCAAGGTGCCCCGCCCACACCCGCGCATGCATCATGCCGTGCGCCCGCCATCCTGCGGCTGGGCGCTCTGAGGACTGTGCTGCATCGCGACGTGCGCCCTTGTGTTTGTGGCTTGCAAACGGGGCTTCATGCTGCATCATGTGTTCTCCCTGCAGGCTCCTTAGCCAAGCATCCCACTCACTGTGCCGCTATGGAGAGCCACTGGCTCAGATGGGGTGAAAGCCTGCGTGTGTGTGCTGCTTGCACATGTGTGCCGCTTGCATATGTGTGTGTGCCGCTTGCATATCGGGCCGGTCCGCCGCCGCGTTAGGGCACCAAGGCTGGTTTACTTGGACCTGCCTGTGGTTCGTGCCATGATGCTCTCTGAAATGCTCGCGCTGGTGCGGAAGCACTGTTCACCGCTGCAAGCTGCCAGCAGCTGCCCGCACTGAGAGCGAGTGCGTGAGAGAGAGAAAGCGCTCTTGCACGTCTGCCGTGAGCAAGCACGCCGGCAAGGAAGCAGCCCTCTGGAACTCCCTGGGTGACGGCAGGCAGGCCAGCTCCACACTGATGGTGACCTCTCTGCTACCCTCATCCTTGCACCTCCGGGCGGTCTGGATGGCTGCAATCCTGCATCGCGTGCGTCTCCTCCCTTCCCGTCATGCAGTCAAAGGAGCGGTGAGTGTTGAGAGGGCTGTCAGTGTGCCAGGAGGGCACAGGGCGTGGGAAAGAGTAGTAATGCTGCGCGCGGTGAGAGCTTCGTGCAGCTTGGCCTGAGGCCAAGACGCACCATGCAGCTGGACGCCGCACGCGCCCCACACGTCAGCTGCGGCCACAGCGGCCAAAACTTCAATCGTCCACGTTCAAGAGTCAGCACACGCATGGACCCTGCCACCGGCAGGCTCTGGAGAGCAGGCTGCACCTGCAGTGGGTCATGGAGGTTTAGGGTACACGGCACGAGCGGCAGCAGCCGCTCAGAACGGGAGCAGCGGCACGGCAAAAGGAACAACCCGCCAGCCCACAACAACACGAGCAACGCACAGCACGCCAAAAAAAGCAAAGCGTCCTTCCACACACACAACTCTCGCTACGTGCCAACGTCCTCCTCCTCCTCCTCCTCCTTGCCTCAACAAATACGCATGGCAGTGCAACGCGCCGCCGTCACCAACACCACCGTCTAAGCCAGCAGTGCAGCGCACCACCACCAGCACAGCCGTCAAGCGCTGGTCAGGCAGCGTCTGCGGAACGACGTGCTCGCAGCACCACACCTCCTGCCATGCGCAATCCGCCCAGTCCTGTCAACAGCATGGCCCCTCCCCTTCAGCCCAATTGGCGCCCTGTAGAGAGCGATGTAGGGAGAAGCCGCTTGCAGTGGGATAGCCCAGTGTCCCAGGCCCGCAGTAAGCCCAACGCTCCCGCACTGCACTGTCCCAGGCTCTGAGTGGCGCGCTCGTCTCTGTATCTGACGGCTCGAAGTCACGCAGGTTGCGGGCTCTGAGATCTGGGTCATGTGAATGCGTAGCTGGGCAGGGGAACATGCCCCCCGCCGCCGCAACCTGGCAAGTGCTGAGCCCTCGGCTGTGCCATGCGGTGCGAGGTTTTGGCTTGTTGCGTCGTCAGAGCATCTCCTGGGACTTGCGCACGATGCGTGCCACCTGCGCACCATCAAGGATGCACCGTCAACACCCCGAAGTGACCCATCCTCGTCACTGGCAACCCAACTCTAGACAGCATGAGTCTGCGGACGGGCAGGATGTATGATGATGATGCCGTAGCAGCGACGCAGTGTGAGCGCAGCAGCACTGGCAAACTCAGGCCCGTTCAGACTCGTGCCAAGGGCGGGCCTCACCTTTTTCTTGAACACGTCTGGCTGCTCGCGCCACTCCTTGGCCGCGTCAATGTTTGCCGGGGACTCGTCGTTGGGCGACGACAGCATGCTGATGATGCTGATCATGATGGTCTCCACCTGCAATGGCAGAAAGGGGAATGAACATTTGAGCACAGATGAGTGCGTAGACACCATGGTCAAGCAAACGCGTGTCAAACAGTGCCGAGATGCCAGACATCTCATACGATCAAAGAGGGCAGTGCACCAGGGAGCACCAGGGCGCCATGCCACTGCCTTCAGCGTGGCGTGTCGGACGAGAGAGTGAGAGAGAGACAGAGAGAGTGGGGGAGGTGCTCACCGACTGCACAGGTGACCAGCGCTCTGCCGCCGTCTCGTAGCCGTGCGGGTCGTCCCCCGGCGTGTGGAGGATGGAGATGCACACGCGCCCGTCCAGGAACACTGCGCGCGCAGCACCACCAATGCACCATCACAATGCACCATCACAATCCAGCAACGCATCCAGCAACGCCAATGCACCATCACAACGAGCCGAGTGACGTGTGCTGCTTGCCGCGAGAGGCCCCATTGCTGCTTTTTTGACATGGCATCCCTTAACATGGTGACGGGCCATGGTAAAGCCCCCTTTCCTCCCTCTGTTTGTCGCAAGCAGCAGCAGGGAGCACCTCACGCTGCCTGAGCTCACTAACCGTTGGGGTGCCACATCTCTGAGAGGAAGCGGCACGTGGGCGGTGAGTTGGGGTAGTCCTTGGGGAAGGATAACCGGGCGTTGAAGAAGCCTCCCTCACTGCGGCAATGTGGCAACATGGCACCGCACGAGTACGCACACTCGACCAGGTGCCAACGGGCAGCAGGCGAGGGACAAAACGCACTCACACCGTGCCGCTGCTCCTCCACCACGCAGAGAGTGCATGGCTTCAGGACGTGGTGCACGGCAGCGGCGTGACTGCGCTATGGTCTGTTCGTCGGCGCACCCTTGGCTGTTGCGCTGCTCCTCCCCAACTGTGGCCCCACCACTTTGCTGCTCCACGCCCTGGCTGCTCCCTGCTGTCAAAGCTGGCTGCTCTGCGCACGCACGCCTTTGCCACCATGCCAGCGGCGTGCGTGGCGGCAGCAGGCGGCGGGGCGCGTGGTCGCGCTGACGCAGTGCCCCCCCCGACTCACTAGAGCGTGTCTGGCGGCCCCATTACTGTAATCTGCCACTCCAGCAGGTTGGAGTCGTCCACGAGGCCCGCGGAGAAGCCTTCCACGGGGTGCTTGGATAGCTCTGCGCACGGGTGAGGGGGCAAAGCGAACGCCGCCGGCTCACCAGCCACGCGCCAGCTGCTACACGTGTCGCTGCGGCTTGGCCTGGCGCGCCGCCGAGCGCAGGAAGGCCGCAAAACAACCCCAGCGGCGTGGAAGCGGTGGGGCGCAGCGAGAGAGCCTCACCTCGCAGCTGCTTGCGCAGCAGGAGCACGCCTTGAGACTCTGCCATGGCTGGCTGCTAGCTAGCTTGCGGCCTCCTGCTGAGGTCCTCTTCCGACTGCTTCGCGAGGTGTCGCGAGGTGCACGCGAGCCGTAACAGATTGAAGAGCGCGTGGGTGCTCCGCTCCTTCCTGTGCTTTCCTGCTGTGTGCTCGAGTCGCTTCAATTGCCAACGGGGTGCAACGAGTCGTGCATGCGTGTACCGGAGGTCCTGATGATTCCTGCTCAGGCACCGACTGCAGCGGCAGAGACCCACGAGGGCGGCCCCAGCAGCGCCAGCAGCACGGGCAGCAGCACCAGGCTGTGCGCAGCGCCCAACAGCACCAGCGCCAGGTACAGCCTGCGAGCACAAATCGCGTATGACAGGTTGATCAGCGGTACCGCCGTGGCTCCCAGGGTACCAATCCCAAACTGTGAGCAATCTTGTGGGGTGAAGCCGCCCCCCGCCGACCCCCGTTCAGCGCAACGGCAGGACCGTGCCACGCTTCCCACGCCTGCGAGCCACACGCCACCTTTCACACACGCAGCGCCTAACCTGAAGTAGTAGAGTTCAAAGATGCGTGTGCGCGCCCCCGCCAGCACCGCCACCCCCACGAGCTTGGTGAGCGTGATGCCGCTCATGACGCTCGCGCCGCTGCGCAAACACATGCAAACACAAGCGCACACGGGCGCATGTGACGGCTGCAGCGTCATGACGCCTGTCGTGAACGCCATGCAATGATGATGATGTTGATGACACAAAAGCGCGCGCTCAAGAGTTAGCGACGACGGATGCGCCGCAGTAGAAGTTTGCTGTGGGCTGCACGAGGTAGTTAGCCCCGCACAAGCAGAGAATGGCCCTAGTGGCAGCCCACCGGCAGACATGCCCATACTCTCCTACAGCGCACCTCTTCTCCAGAGCCCTGGCCACTCTCTGCGCGCGGCTGCCCGGGGCCACCCAGTAGGCGTGCACAATGTGGGCGCAAAACTCCACGGCGATGCCCAGGGACATTGCCAGGTTGACCAGCGACACGGCGTTGAGCTGGATGCCTGTGGGCACAGGTGAGCAAGCAGGCACGCCATGCTTTAGCCCTTTATTTTCCTTTTTTTCTGCAGCTTCAGCAGCTCCAAACTGCATCGCGACAGTCCTGCCGGCCCGTCTTTCCCTCACTTCCTTCCGCCCCCACCCGCCCGCCCTTCCCTCCCGCCATTCCGCGCCAACAGCACAACCCTAACCCGCAAGGCCCAAACCCTAAGAGCGCACCTGCTATCCACATGGCGCCAAGCAGGTGCACCAGCAGCGAGGCCAGCACCGCCGTGAGCAGCGCAGCACCCCACACGCTGCCCGTGAGCACTGCGCTGATGAGGGCCACGGCACCCAGCGGCACGCCCAGCAGCAACGCAGCGTCACGCCACACGTCCAGGTACTGCATGCAAATTGACATGGCGGGCAAAGGCGTGGGTTTATGGCAAAAGCTTATCCTTGGGCAAAGGCGTGGGTTCAGGGCTATGGCTTAGCCCTGGGCAAAAGTAACGTAGAATTGACCTGCAGGACAGACCTGCAGGACAGTCAGGACTGCTCATCTGCAATGCCCTGCGGTCCCTACTCACTGCTGGCGTGAAGTAGCCGAGCACATGTGTGCAACAAGCTGCAACACTGACTTACTTGCTCGAAGAAGACGTGGAAGATTGAGTAGCTGTACACGTCCAGGCCCAGGTCCTGCTGCAGGCGCGCCACCAGCCGCCTCACTGCCTTGAGCGCTGAGATAAAGTCCTGTGCCAGGGAAGGAAGAAGGAAGCAAGGCACTGAAATGAAGTCTCACGTGTGCCAGGGAAGGGAAGCAGGAATCAAGCACTGAAGCAAAGTTCTGTGCCAGGCAAGACAGAGCAACGACAGACGGGTTCTTCAACCCATCACCGGCGTAGTAAGGGTGCTTGCACAGGACAGGCGACGCACGTAACCCTAGCGCCATGCCGGTCGCACCTGCTGCTGGTTCAAGGGCGTGTAAAAGGTGCGGAAAGCAGAGGCCGCCACCACGCCCCTGTCCACCAGTCCCGCCACAGGCGTGTCCGGCAGTGGCGTGGTCGCATCGGGGCCCCCCTCGCGAGCGATCAGGTCCGTGTGCACGCCGGCGCCGCCCTTGGCACACGCCTCACTGGGCTTGGCCTGCATGGGTGCATGGGGAACGAGGGCTTGCGAGGGTGTGGAACGAGAGCTTGCGAGGGTGTGGGCTGGGCTTGGCCAACCCTACCCCAACACGCGCTGCGGGCAAGTCTGCACCGGGCACCCGGAGTCTCTGCAGTTTGTGGGCTGGTGCTGGTGCTGCACCGGTCCGTCAACCGCCAGGCACAACCGCCGCAACCGCAAAACAACAACCGCAAACCGTTCACCTGGAGGAACCAGGGCAGGTACTGCTGGAAGTCGGGAGTGTCTGGCCTGCCACCTGTATAGGTCCCACACGGATGAGGCGCATGGAGGCACACGCATTGCACACGTTGCTGCCTGTGCTGCCTATATGCTCATCTGCTTGCCATAGATAGCCACACCAAGACGTAAAACTCGACACACAAGCAACGTGCACTGGCATGGAAGTCTGCTTGGCGAGGCCTGCCTGGCGATAACGGCCGCTGTGACGGAGGACGGAGGCTGTGACGGTTGCAGCATCATGACACCTGTCGTGAACGCCATGTTATGATGATGACACACCAGATTCGGCTACGGCCCTACAAGTATCCCTGATCAAGATGCCCCTTGGTCACAGGAGCAAAGTGCTCCGGGCTAAGCCACAAGACAAGCTACTATCCCCCCAAAGCCTAGCTAGCCCCAGGCCCTAAGCGCGCATGGGGTGAGCGCACCTGCCCACGGCGTGGTGACGCAGGTGCGGCAGTCGGCGCACGACTGCGGGTCTGTTGCGCAAGGCGGTTGGTCGGGAGCTGGGCAGAAGCTGCCCTCGCCCTCCTTTGCCGCTGCTGTTGCTCCCAGCTGCCTGACGCCCTCACCCTCCTCCTCCGCTGCTGCCGCTCCCTCCTTTGCCCCCCCGCCCATGGTGGCTTGCGCTGCCTGCCGCTGCCTCCCGCTCGCACCTCCCTCCCCTGCCTCCCCTCGTCCTACACCATCACCAACAACAACGCCGCCCACACCACCACCACCACCCTCTTGCTGCCCTCTGCCTCCCTCCCTTGGCTGCTGCTGCCTGCCACCACCGCCACCTGCCTTCAGTCCCTCTGCCTCCTGCTGCTTGCCCCTCTCCTCCTCCTCCTCCTCCTGCACTAGCTGCCTAGTAGCTTCCGCTGCCTGATCAAGCAACCCTGCCACGACATCGCGCGGCATGGTGGAGGACAGCCGAGCCTCCGCCGTTGCCTCTTCTGGAGCGTCCTCGGGCGGCGGCGGTTGAGGTGGTTGAGGGTCAATTGGAGTGTCATCTGGGGGCGGGGGCGGTGGGGTGGTGTCGGGTGCTGGCATGGGCGCTGGGGGAGGGTTCTGCATGGGTGGTCACGAGGGCGCTTAGGTCTTAGCTCCAGTTGGCGTAGCAGACGTCCCGCAGCACAAGGCCACTTGTGACAGCATTGACAGCACACGCAAAGGTGTTGCCAGACAAATGTGTACGTGCGCGCATGTGCTGTGGGACGCACCTCTGGTGATGGTGATGGAGGCGGTGGAGGCGGCTTGGCAGTGGGTGGCGGTGGAGGGACGGGATGCGGTGGTGGCGGTGGCGGCAAAGGTAGTGGAGGAGGTGGGCTGTCGTCTGGGTTGGGCGAGGGAGGTGGTGGAGGGGACTGTGCGGGTGGGGGTGGGGGGGAGGAGGTTGGTAGCGGTGGCTTGGGGGAGGGGGAGGGAGGAGGGGTGGGGCGGCGGCCGGTGTGGGAACGGCAGCACCTGCGGCATGAAGGCGTGTGGTTTGGATGTATCACCATTACCATTGCATGGCGTTCGCGGCAGGTGTCGTGATGCTGCAGCCGTCACAACAGATCGCCAGGCAGGCCTTGCCAAGCAGAGTTCACGCCCGTGCACGTTGCTTGTCTGAGGCTGCGCTTGGGAGGATGCCCTTTTTGAGGACACAAATGAGCCTGCGACCCTGGCCTTGGTGCGTTCCAGAGGGCACAGCTGCGTATCGGCAGGTGTCTTGTGGTCGTGCCTGAGCCCTAAGCCCTCACTTGGTGAGTCCAGGGTTTAGCCATGCGAGGAAGTCGTCGACCCACACGGACGCTCCGGCGGCAATGTACGAGGTGCTGGGATGACGAGCCGCTGCCGCCACCTGTGCGCCACGCGCACACATGGAGAGATTCCAAGGGCTACGGATGAACCCTAGGGTTAGGGCTGGGGGCCCGCACGCGTCAGCAGTCAAACTGCGCATCCGCATCCACAGGCGCATCCATGTGACGATTTGGTCTGTGAAAAGGTGAGGCGTAGCGTGAAGAGCAGCCATGGAGCGTGGCCCTTGACGGCGCACCCCAACACACCGCTTGTGGAGGTGTGCATGGAGCGTGATTAGTGCTAAGCCCTAGCCCCACGCCCTACCTGGTTGGCCAAGCTGTTGACGGCGCACCCCGACACTCCGCAGACGGCCTCAATGTCCTTGGAAGCGATGGAGGTGTTCAGGTCGGTGACCACCAGGTAGAGGGGGGGCCCCACGCGCAGCTGGGTGGACAGGTCACTGCAAGACAAGACAAGCCAGGGCAGCACAACAATCATCATCATCATCATCATCATCATCATCATCATTGCATGGCGTTCACGACAGGTGTCATGATGCTGCAGCCGTCACAACAGATCGCCATC